>CM053793.1:94347650-94632650 GCA_028749045.1 Cupressus sempervirens | reverse complement strand
TACCTTAGGATTCCAAAATCTATCACCTAGCACTTCTAGAATCCAAATTTATAGAACCACAAAACACCCACAACCCTGTTCACCCTCAAGCCCTAGTTTCTAGGCTATCTTTTAGGCCTCTAAACTAGTTTTCACCAAAAGACCTCTAGATCCTTTCAAACTTCAAATAAACCTTTCCAACCACTTGTTCTATCAAGGTACCTCCTAGGGATTATAAATATTCAATTCGATTGGCCTGGTCTGATCATGGGTGTGCTCTGCAACAACATCTTCACACTATCTTAGGTCACCTACTCCCAGTAGTTAGCCTAGGGTGTCACTTCATAACTTGAAAATTAGATATAAAAATACAAAGGAAAGAAAAAACCATATGTACAGAGTCTAACCTATCATCCCAAAAGGTTTCAAACATTTTCCACAATGGATGATCAAGTTAGAGCCGTTAATGTGACAACAACCCTATGAATGGAAACCACAAACCAGTCACCAATAAAACATCCACAACTCACCAACCTTGTAACTTCAAACTAATTTTTTATATTCAAAAGAAATATGAAATACTACTCTACAAAATCCAGAAATCAAATGATCTATCCCAATCCATACATAGTCATACTAGGGCATTAAACTCTGCAAAAACCATGACAAATAAAGTAAATTATCCATACAATAGGTTTGCACATGTCTAATATGACTAAAAAAATTCTAACCTTCCAAAATATTCTTCTCATACTTGAATACCTGAGCATGGGTGGTTACAACTTCCCAAACTATCATTTACAACTTTTTGCAAAAACTGATTAAGTTGTTCAAGCAATTTTTTGAGCAACTTTGCAACTTTTGAGCAATTTTTGCTCTCTACATCTTTTGATCAAATGGGTTAAAGGAATATTATAAGACCCTAGTTAGGATTCCTAGGACCTATTAGTTACCCAAATATTTTGGTTTCCCATCCTTGGAAACTTTTAACATATTGAGTAAATTTTGACAACTCTAGGACCTAATAAGCAATTTTTGCTCTTTTACAAACATATTGGGACTAGTTGAATTCCAAGGACCATTGCAACTTATTAAATATACACATCCTCTTAACTAACCTTTAATAACTCAAAAAACCAAAAAGAAGGGGGTGCCCTACACCGTGCATAGATCCACATATGGCTGCATTGATATACCCACACTTCCTTGTTGCTTATGGTCATTATCCAAACAATGACCGACTTCCACTCTATTTTGCACAACTAATTTTTGTCGAGGTTTTATCAAGAAGGCTAGTGAATTATACTAATGTACCATTGCATTTAGGATAGGGGCATAGTACACTAGCTGATAGGGATGCTTTTTGGTAGGAGGGTCATTACGCACTAACACATAGGGCGATTATCAAAGAGAGGGTACCTGTCATTGTCCATATAGTTAGTCCCTTAGTTGATGAGGCTATGCATAGTACCCATGTTGTAGGTGAGCCTCTATAAAGTTTTAGCGAACTCATACATCTATTCCAAGGATGAGATGCATTGTATAAAAATGTTAGAAGAAAAATAAGTAATAGGTAAGATCAAACTAAATAATAAGAAATCCTACTCATTCTTTTCATTAAGAATGATCCTTCTTCTAATTATCATATAATTGGCTTAGGATATTATATGATATTTGATTAAGATCACCCTATGCCAAGGGTTACTATGAGAATTCTAGTGTCATGTTCCTTCTTAAAACCACATCAAAATCCTCTTTACATATTGCTAACTTATTTATACTCTATCCCATTTAAATGCTCCTACCATAGACATTTTTGCTTATGCCCTTGCGACATTTATTCAACCAAATATTTTTCTCATATAATGGGGGATCATGTATAAAACTATACATATATTTTAATGGGATGCCTAGAGGAATTGGAATATTAAAGCATTTAAGAAAAGTTCTTTCTAAATACTAACTTGTTTGCTAAAAATAGTGTTTACACCATGATTTGAGATGTATATAATATGATGCCTAGAAGAATTTGTAAACAATATCAACTATATATTGAAGAATAACAACTCCATTTTCTTTTCAAACAGTTGCATCTACATTGTCATTGGTTTGTACATTTACATCTAGATATATATCATAGCTAGTGTAATCCTAATTTACACAATTGAGATATATTTTGATTGCATGATTTTCTTATGTGTACAAAGATAAGTTTTTGGCCAAATCATATTCATGTGTGGTAAGGGATTTCACCAAAGTTTTTTCACATATAGTGAGGAACTATGCATAGAGCAATTTCCCTTCCTTACATATGATCCCTTTGTACTCTCTTTCATAGTGGTTATCCACTTTCCCTATGTGCTCTTTTTTTGAGTTTTCCATGGTATTAATTATCTAATATGTTATTCCCTGACAAAGACTTTAATTGGATTATTCAGATAATGTACAATAGTCTTACACCAAGAAAGAAGGAAATTAGTGTTGGTAAAAGATTCTAGCCTTGGGTCATGAAAAAAGGTGGAAGCAAAAGAAATGAGGGAAGTTGTCCACTTTTCCCTATGTTTTGTTTATTTATTTTTTTCATGGTATTAATTATTCAATATGTTGCTCCCCAATTAAGACATAAATTGGATTGTTTGGACAATCTAGCAGTCTTACACTAGGAAAGAAGGAAATCAGTACTGGTAAAAGATTCCAACCTTGTGTCATCGAAAAAAGTGGAAGAAATAGATATGAGGGAAATTAGACACCAAGAGGAAACATATGGTAATAGGTTAATTGCCATGTTCTGTTGCATGTTCTCTAGCTATCATAGGGGTGATAGTGTCATGGATGATATTTTCTTCTAGTAGAGTGATTCTGCCCTTTCTATACATTATATCTATTATAGAATTATGTCACCATAGTCGTGTTCATTTTATCCTAAGTTGCACACTAGAAATAGAGAAGTTGGTCATATAAGAATTCATACCAAATATGAACCTTGATAGGCATTTGGTTGCGGCTACATTGTTAATTGTTTGAATTGTAGAAGAACAAGGTGAACACACATTTCATAAATCTTTTCTTGGGTGTGAGAATCAAATTAGGAAAACATTATAGTTTAGTTTGTAAGTTTTCCCCCCTCTTTAGCTATATTAGATTCTTGCATAAGAGGAAACTATTATAAGTATTAAGTTTAAAGTATACTCAATTAGAGTGAGGATAAATTCATAATTTAGCGATGCCTACAATTTTTCTATTTAATAGTTTGTATAGTACCAAAAATCAAGTGTTGAATCCAAATTGAATCCAAGTATAGATAGACATACAAACTAAAAATTCTTCACCTTCATGTTTGTTCAATTTTGAATATTTGTTTGCATGAATAATAATCAATCTAATAAAAATTTGATTAATTAAATGAAATGGTGTATATTTTTCATTTATTTTTCCCACAGTTTTTTGCTTTCTTGAACACTAGAAATATGAGTTTTCAATTCAAGTGGATTTTTGAATGAGTTTAAAGTACATATGATTTTTTTGGTGCTATTTCAAACACATTTTTCTATTAATAGAGAATACACGCTATTTTGCAACTAACTTAGCAAAGATTTTGTATAGATTTAGGTACAAATCTCTCATTTACTTTGTAAAACTGCTCAAAAATGTCTTTCTTATGATAAAAGAAATAAGTCTAAATAAATGATAAGAAATTATACAAAAGAACTTTTCCTATAGAAAAAGAGAAATAAAATAGAAGCAAGTTGTAAATTTGTAGCTCTAAATATAATTGATTTTATTGATTGATTAACTATAAGTAGAATGCCTCTATTTATAGATAATTTTGAGCATCCATACATGGGGACAAGTCTCTAGATTTCTCGTATGTGGAGATGGATTCCACCATTTTATGCTCAATTGTTAGCAAGTTTGTAGGGAAATTTTTTAATAGATTAATGTGGTCAAAGTTAACACTACAATTCATGTATAACTCCATGTATATGTGGGAGGAGAGGAATTTAATATTGCCAACACTCTCTTTATAAACACTTACCTATTTTGGTTTGTCACCTTGAATGTTTAGGACAAGAATTGAAAATAGTTTGATTGTGAGGAGGATTTTTTTTTATCTACCCTAAATGAACATTCTTGGGATTTTAATAGGCCTTTATGAAGTGTAGTTTTTCCTATGGCATGCAACTAATGTCGATATTTCTATTTGTTATAGAGCCTTGGAATGAAAAGTGCATTGTTTGGATTCTATCATTATTTAATATCATTCTTATAATTTTTCTCATGTGCAGATTGTATTAAAGGAATTGAAGCCCAACGTGTTCTAGGATATTAGTTGTTTAAGAAAGGAAAAAATACAAAAGTCTCTTATCCATTAGAAGGACACCATGTAGATGTGGCTAGGTAAATTGGAATTAAAATGTTTAATTTATAATTAAATTCAAACAAAAACTATATATATGTAGTCTTTGCTTGAATTTAACTTTCCTCATTTTCTTATGTTCTATTGCCTCTCTCATTTTTTCATCACATGCAAGTTATCATAATTTCTTTAGTCCTTAATGTTAGAGAATTTATCATATGATTTTTTTGGGGTTGTTGTATTCAAATCTAAACCCCAAATCAAGCCCTATTATTAGAGATTTTTTGAAGAGATTGAAATGATATTATTGGAAATACAATAGGGAAGTAAACTTTGAGAGGGGGGTGAATCAATACTTAAAACTTTCAACCTCAAAAACTATTCACCACACATCCATCTCACAATCTATGCATATAAATTGAAATACCAAATTAAGCATATACATCCATAGCATGAAAGTAAAATATTCAACACATGTATGACACAAGATATTTGGCTACTCAGAAACCCTCCAAGGAGAAGGTAAAATTGGGGTGGGGATGAAACTCACAAATTTTTAGTACTGCAATAATAAAGTGTATTCAATGAAGGTTACAATGTTTGATCATGAAACATGATCTACCCTATGAAAGGTTTTCCTTGTTAAAGGCTTACAAGATTATTAGAGATCTTTCCCTATTAAAGGATTTAAACACCCTGCTAAAAGTATGCCTGGTAAAAGGACTTTAACGTACAATGAAGTAAGCACCCTGCTGAAGGATTTACAACAGCCTATCAAGACTACTCTGTTAAGAGATTTAACTAATTTTCCTGTTAGAATGTCTCAGCAATGATCCAATAGTTCAACACTCTATTTCTTGATGTCAGATCACCTCTATCCTAATGTATACTTGATCCTTTCTAATCAGATGTATCTTTGTTGTCTTTTGATTCCTTTCCTTTGTTCTCCTTTAACTGATTCTGGAATGTAACTCAAATCATAACACCTTAGTCACCATGGTTGCTTTTTTTGTGCATCCAAACTCTCTTCAATTCTCCTTAAACATTCACAAAAAGTTTAGGGTTTATCCTCCTTAAGAAGACCTAGGTGACTTAGGGTTAGGTATGAATCAACGATAGTGATTCACCCATATTGCCACTTAAACCTTCCTTTTTTTTATTGGATGCATTTAATGCATAAGGATTCACTACTAAGATTCATCCTTATCATCAAAGATCATAAAGAAATCCTTAGGTCAGCCCAAAAATGGTTTACATAGAATTTTTTGCCATTACAAACATCTATGTCAAAACTGTGTAATTCGGCACTTGAAGTCCCTGATACTTGACATTAAATACAACTTCAATATTGTAACTCGACCTCTAAATGACTCAGCATCCACTGATCACTTGGCATCTGAAAAGCTCAGCACACACCATCTGCTTGATACTTGAGTGACTTGACACTTAGTAGTTACTCAACTCATACTAAATATTTTTCACTTGGCATATACTACCTAACAACTTTATGCTTGACATGTATTACTTGTTCGACATGAACTAAGTAAATGGCTTAAGTATATTGTCACTCATATGTCAAAACCAATATGAGATTAACAATAAGCATAAGTACAATAGGTTTAAATTTCTTCCACCAACAAATTTATTTATATTTGGTATGTTTAAATTGCACTAAGGTATTAAGTTTACAAAGTCAAGAATCCATTTGATTAGATTAAGTTGATCTCTCTTCATGAAGTTTAGGCTTGGTACATTTAAAATTCTAAGTTTCCATGTGTATTTTTCACATTAAAAATTAAATTATTTAGATTCTTTAAATAGATCATGAACTATTTCATTTACATTGTTGAATTGATTGCAATCATTTATTTAATTGTAAAATATATATTTAAAGCTATTTTAATTAATTATATTGACATCCCTTTTATTTATTATGGAAAAAGAACTTAGTAATTTAGATTATATTCTTAAATGAGATTAGATTTGTTATTAGTTGGAATAAGTAATTTTATTTAATTTTTTATTTGAATTTTGATTAATTTAATTTCACTTTAGATTTTATATTAGACCATGTGCTTTATTTCTCTAATTAAGATATTTTTTTTCCTATGAGTTTGGTTTACTTTAATAGCCACATATATTACTTTTTTTGTTTTATTTCAAATTGACATTATTGTCCTAAAAAAAATTAATTTAAAGTTCAAAATTGATATTATTAAGACAACTTCTCATTTTAAAGTACTAATGTTTATGAAAATTATCTTATAGTTTGACCTAAAAATTTAATCACATATGAATCAAAATATAAAATTGACAGTATTAAGATAACTTTTCATTTTTTAAAAAACTAGTTTCTATGAAAGTATCTTATAATTTGACCCAAATTTTTTTTTTTTTTTTAATCAATAAGAGGCCGAAGCCAAGATTCATTATTATTATGTGATGTGATTAATTGTTATTATTTATTAAGCTTGTGTATAGTCGAACTCAAGACCTCTCTGATAAGAGGCTCACAATTTACCATTGTGTTGTAGGCTCTTGCCTAATTTGACCCAAAAATTTAATTACATGAAATCATATTGTTATTTGGTGATACTGTGTATGGTAAAAGCTCATGTTAAAAAGCATTTTATAGTTTGACCCAAATTATTTTTCATTTCAAATTAGAAATGATAGTGATATTGATATAGAAAGATACAAAAAGATGGTGGAGGAGTAAAATGAATGATAGCACTTGAGAGAGAGAGGGAGAGAGAGAGAGAGAGAGAGAGAGAGAGAGAGAGTATGAAGATATTTAATGATGAAGAAATGATAGTAATAGTGATAGTTAGAGGGATATAAAGATGGAAAGATGGAGGAGGAGTAAGATGAATGATGGAAAGAGATAGAGATGTGAGATGAAAAATAGAGACATAGATAGAGAAAGGAAGAGGATAGTGAGGAGATTAAGATATAGAATGAAAAAGATGTATGAGGTGATAGAAAAGCAAATAGATATAGGAGCTCAAATAGAAATAGAAGAGAAACATTGAAATAAATAAACTATCTTCATCCATAATAAAGTGGCATAACATATACATTACTATCGGTTTAACCGTTTAAACCTCCCAAGATACAAGTGCTAGTTAGTCATTTCCAATTGGATATGGGCTTAAGAATGATAGTTCTGAATTTCCTTCATTATGTATAAGGACCTATCTATATATTCATGATTTTTTTTGTGATTCATTTATAGATATGTATTACATTAAGTAGATTGCATATTTAAATAGTATAAATATTTAAAATTAATTGTGAAGGGAAGGTTCTTTGCAGTTAAACACAGTTGAGATATAATCGTATGGAATGGAGTAAAATAATGAGAATATAATGTGAAGGAAGGCTACATGATAACGTCTCACTATCAAAATCAACTCAAAACTTCTCTACATACCCATCTCTATTGGAACAAAGTGTGTCTTCCAAAAACAATTACTTTTTCTTATGCAACCTTGGAGAGCCAAATTTTGGCTACAAATAATTTTAAGAATTTTGGATTCTAGGGTTTATCTATTTTCCTCCTATGTCTTAGTAATGTGGAGTATGTCGATCGCTTAAGCTACGTACATGCCCCTCCTCGTTAGAATGCTAGCAATGGTTGTTTGCTAAATCAGGTTAAATTTCAATATTTCTAAATGACATCATCTCCCTTTTCAAATTATGGCCTACTCTTTTCAAAAAAATATTGCATGACAACCTATGAATCCCAACCCCCTCAATATTGATTTGGGAACTCTAGAAGGAGGTAAATAATAGTTTACTCAAAAACAATAAAATTGTACAAACATAGCTCTATTGTCATTGGGTAGTTGGAGGAAAATACAACTCACAATAGTATGGGCTATAATGGAAAACAAATGCCAATGATTAATGCTTCAAAAAGAGACAATCAACTTAGGAAAAATAGAGAGTTTGGGCCTATGTTCACAACCATGTCAGGTTACTAAAATGACCTTCACATACAACTGATGTTCTCCTTTGAGTATTACTCCAAAATGCATAACAACTCATACATAATTATAAGAAAAATAGAGGGAGATCTATTGCAACAAGTATATCTCTCTCTCTAACAAATAAAGGTAAACCTGATTTAATTTGCCAGGTAAACCTTACTTCATTACTAAATTGAATTCAAGATTTCCATTTATCTCATTATTCTGTGCTGTTATTTTATAAGATTCTGATATTTAAGGATTTGAAAAATAGCAAGATTTTAGAAGCGATGATGTTAATGCTTGAGGTTTATGCTTGAAATCATTCAATTTTAATTTTAAAAGGGAAAAAAAAAAGTCTGCAGCTTTAACTGTGATTTAGTTGGATGTTGTTTAAGTTATTGGAAATTGAATTTGTGTAATGAAAGAGGTAGATATGATTAGAAACATTGATGATAAAAAAATGTTATTGAATTGAATTCAGAAATAAGAATTCATTATCATAGATTGTAGAAACCTGATATTACTTAAACATAGACACTTTCAAAGATGATGCATGCTGTGTGATAAATTAGAGAACAAGCACTACTTATCAAAGAACAATAAGGACAGAATTTTTGAAATTGTGTATGAAATTTGTAAAAGTATTTGGTTTGACGGTTTAAAACAGATTGATATATCGGTTTAGTGTGCAGGAGAGGGAAGAAAAAAGAAACAATGGAGAATAGAGGGAATCGAGGGGCAGAGAGAGGAAGTGGGCGCCAAGGGAGGGGTTGGGGAGCACCCTCTACTGGGAGGGGTCGAGGGAGACTAAAAAAGCTTAATTCAGCCTGGAGTTTCAACAAGCCAAGCTGCACAAGTAGCTCAAGGAAGAGCAAACAGGCCCAGTTTTTCTGACGTGGTTAAGGGCCGTCAGGGAAGTGGAACGCAAGAGCAATCCATCCCGCAGCCCTCTGTTCCGCCTCGTAACTACCAATTGCAACTGTTTTCTTATTTCTTTCTATGAAACTGCAAATTTCCTTTATGTATCGGACATTTCGCTCAAAACGTCTGTTTATATTTTGTTAAACAGGAGTTCAAAAGTAATAAGTGTATTTAATGAATCAAAAAGTATACCATCTCATTCGTAGATATATTTTATTTTGGCAAATCTTCCTACCAGGGAAACCACAATCTTGTTTCTATTTCAAGATGCCATCTTGCTAACTTTTACCACCCAACTTCCATTTGAATTTTGATTTTTGCTTTGCGAATTTGGTAACAACTAATCAATGACTCTCTCATAATTGGAAACAGCAGAATTACTTCACAATAAATTTGGTAACAACTAATCAATGACTCTCTCATAATTGGAAACAGCAGAATTACTTCACAATAAATTTGGTAGGGTTTTTACATTGAAATTGTTGCCTTTCAAAACCATCTCTTTCAGAATTAATCGATTTTGTATTTTTTTCTGTGCAAGCCCTCATTTTTCCATTGACTTGAATAATGCTAATCCAGGCCTCTCGGAAGCTCCTGACAGAGAGAATGAATAAGGTGGAGGTCAGCATGAGAAGCTCAACGAACCCCATACTCCCTTCTCTCGAAAATAACTAGACCAGAGAAGAAGAGATGAGGAGATGAATGGTAGAATAGTAGAAATGCAGCGGCAGGGGAATCCCGTTCCCGTTCGTGTTGAAAACCGGCAAATGAGTGGTTGGTCACGTAAAGAAATGGACCGTCCAAAGGACAACCCGCGTCCATTGAAGAGAGAGAAGCTGACAATGGACGATGATGACAACATGGAAGTTGATCTTGATGACGACAACATGGAAGTTGATCTTGTTGACGACAACATGGAAGTTGATCTTGTTGTCCCGCTGACGCCTCCCATTGAAAATCGCAGAAGAGAGCTTGAGGTCTGCCTCTCTCTGTTCGGCCAATCATTGGAGCTCCTCCACAGCTTTGCCGCAAGATTTTGATGACAATCTAATATTGAGAATAGTCCCCCTTTTTCTTTCCCTTTTTGGCTTGTCCTAGTGTTTTTTTGGGAACTCTTCTTTCCTCTTTTTTAAGTTTGTTCTTTCTCATAGATTTATGTTAGGTTGTTGGAATAGAAATAGGAAATTAGGAATGTGTTTTCTATTTTTCATTTGGTGCATCAATCGGAATAGGGAATGAGAATATGCATATTCTCATTTTGTTCCTTAAATTAGCTTATGTCCATTTGTTATTGGAATAGCCATTCTTATTCTCAATATGCATTCCTATTCTCAGTTCTTATGCTTGCAACCAATGGACATAGTTTTTAATTTTTATTTGTATATTTCTTTGTTTGTTTCTTATATTTTTTAATGATGTTTTTAAATTGGCAAATTTGAGATTTTGAGTTAGGATATCTTATGTGTTTGGCTTTCAAGTAGTGGGTGGAAGGATGAGTCATTTGAGATTGTCAAATCTTGTTTAGCAACTATGTACTCTTCTTTCCATTTGAATAAAGTTCACTGGCTTACCATTTCTTTTTGGAGGAAAAAAATTACTTTGTGTGTTTTTTTTTTCTATTTGTAATGCTATGCAGGGTACATTGAATACTATTTATTAGCATCCTCAACATGACTAATATCATTGTTAATATCCAATGTGCTTAAGTTAATAAAGTGTAGAATAAGTCTGACACAATCTATATGGCATCAATGCACTGAGAGTTTGATCCCTACCCAATCAATTTCATGTTAATAGTGAATTTGTTTTAAGGAAGATTGATTTTTTTTTGGTGATACTAGAAATTAATGAGTATTCCACTGTCTTTCTATTAAAAAATCATATCAACCACCATCTTTGTTCAAGTTAATTGACAATTACATGTTCGACAATTAAGAGTTTGCTCCAATAAAACATGTGCAAGTTGACAACAAAAATATTGTCAATACATGACAATGTTGGCTCAACTTGTTCAACAAATTTTAGTGAATAGAAAAATAAAATAAAAAGCCGATCATACCATTGATAGTATATTATTCGATATTGTGCTAGAATATCATGTCAACAGCAAATTCAAATAGAGAAATGTATATTTAAATACTAAAATTATAAAGGTTTAATTTAAATGTTTAAGTTACATGTGTACATTTGAAGCCACACTTGGCATTGCTTGCGAAATGTTTTATTGTAGTATTCACTTTAATATATGACTGAAGACCTCATTAGTCCTCAATGCTTTTAAGTTGATGATAAGCAAATTAAAACAAAGATTTGTAAGCCATCTTACTTCCAACATTGAAATGCTACATATTAGTTTACCCCATTATGTTAGGATCTGATACTTATCACAAAGATGCATTTTTTTTTTTGAATTGAGGATTACAACTTATGGAGTGAATTTTTCTGTATATAATTAGCCAAACTCGGATGGAGAACATTGTTTTGCAAAATAGTTATTTCTTGATAAAGTGTAGAGCAAGATTGACACAATCTCTATGGCATCAAGGTGTTGAGGTTTTGATCCTCACCCAATCAATTTTATGTTACAAAATTATGTTTTAAGGAAATTTTACTGTTGTGTTAATGATACCATAAATTTATCAATATTTCATTCTCTTTCTATTAAAAAATTCCTCTAACCACCATTTTCATTAAAGTTCATTAACAATTACATGTTTAACAATAAGAGTTCACCCCAATAATGTTGACAAAATGTTCAGTGCTCCCCTTGATTCATGACAAGGGTTTAACCACCTCTTGTGTACTATAAGTTGAGTAGTTGTATCAAGCACTAACAAATCTATTTTTTGGCACAACGGAAACCCCACTCTAAGAAGTGGTATCAAAGTTTGGTCACATGTTCAAATCCTCAAACCCTTAGGTAATGTTGAGGGGGAGATTGTTGACAAAAAGTTCAGCGCTCCCCTCAGAATTCATCGCAAGTACTTAACTGCGTCATGTGTATTATAAGTTGAGTGATTGTGTAGGGCACTCATAAACCAATCTTTTGGTTCAACAACTCCACTTTAACAAATAAAACATGTGTGGTTTGACAGACAAAATATTGTGAATACATGAACATGTTGGCTCAACCTGTTAAACAAATTTCAGTGTATAGAAAAGTAAAATAGAAAGCTCATTATAACATTGATAGTATATTGTCCAATATTGTGCTAGAACTCTAGGTTGAGAGCATAGGTTTTAGTGAAAAATATATTTAACTTTAAAGACTGCCACGAGGAATTTGATCAGCATTACAGATTGTCACTAGATTATAGAATATCATGTCAAATGGAGAAATGTATATGTAAAAAATATTGTGGTTTAATTCAAATGCTCAAAATCAATGTGTAGATTCAAAACCACTATTGGCATTATTTGTGGCATGTTTTATTTCAGTATTCACTTTGGAATATGATTGAAGGCCTCATTAGTATTCAATGCTTTTAAGTTGATAGTAAGCACACTAAAACAAACATTTACAAACCAGCTTACTTCCAACATTAGAACGCTAGATATTACTTTACCTGATTATTGTTAGGGTTTGATACATGTCACCAAGATGCTATTTTTTTCTAAACTAAGGAAAATGACTTATGGAACGAACCTTTCTATATATAATTAGCCACGACCTAATGGAGAACAATGTTGTTTTGCAAAATAACCAATTCATATCCAAAGCTATGGACAACCTTTTATAATGGAATCTAACTTGAAAGCTAAAACCTTATGCATATCATCATGTGCATCTCACTGTATGCACACAATTTTATTTATTTATTGCTCTTTCTTACATCAGTCTTAGTTAACTTATTCAAGTAAAGGAAGTGAATATTGGAAGTTATACAAAATAATTCCAAATTGTTTGGAAGGGGCAACAATTAGCAGTAAGATATCCAAAGCGGAAGGATATTTGCCAATCAATAAGTAGCTACTCATATGTTGGTTAAAGCAATAGTAGAGTTTCTCAAGAAACAAACAATAGTTCTTCATAAAATTTGACAACATTGTACCCTCTAGGGCAGCATGGAACTTGATATGACAAAAAGAATTGCTCCATGGCATTGGCATGGACTATGGTCCAACTATTTTGATGGTATATCCAAACTTACATTTCTATAGGAATCCAATTGCTCATGTTGATCTTAGATTGGTTTTGACAATTGAGTGTCCACGCACTTAAGTCATTTAATTAGTTCATGTCAAATAAGTAATGCATGTTGAGCACAACATATATATTATAGAACATGTTGAGTCAATAGTGAGTGCCAAGCCAATCATGTGTCAAACAGACAGTATATGCAAAGTGATTTAGAAGTTGAGTAAATAGTGGGTGTGGAGTGATATAGATGTCGAGTCATAGCATAGAGATTAGTATATGCCAAGCATTAGAGACTTCAGATGCTGAGTGACACAGTTTTGACATAATTGTTTGTAAAGGCACAAACAATTATGTAAATCATTTTTGAAGCTAACTTAAGGATGAATTACAATATTTTGAAGATAAGGACAAATCTTATGTTGGATTCCCAATGCAATTCCATGCAACCAATTAGAAAAAGGGAATGTTTAAGTGGAAAACTAGATAAATCACAGTCGTTGATTCATACCTAACCCTAAGTCACCAAAGTCTTCTTAAGGAGGACAAACCCAAAACTCTCTAGTGTGTGTAAGGTGTATGAAGGAGCAAAGAGAGTAGTTTGCATGTGAAAAATAGAGCATTCATGGTGGCTAAGGAGTTATGAAGTGAGATTGTATTGCAAAATCAGTTAGAGCATAACAAAGGAAAGAGCAGAGTATATAGCAAAGAGGCATCTGATCAACAAGGATCAAGAAGACAACTTTTTAGAGGTGATATGTCATCAAGAAATCAAGTGCTAACTATAGGATCATTGTTGAATCATTCTAGTAGGTGAATCAGTCAAATCTCTTAACAGAATAGTCCTAACAAGTTGTATTGAAATCCTCTAACAAAGTGCTTACTTAATTGTGAGTTGAAGTCCTTTAACAAGGCACACTTCTGACAGGGTGTTGAAATCTTTTAATAGGATGAAACCTAACAGTCTTTGTAATCCTTTAATAGGGCAAAACTTTCACAGTGTAGATTGTGTTTCATGGTCAAAACATTGTAACCTTCATTGGATACACTTTATTATTGTAGTAGTGAAGATTTGTAGGCATCATCCCCATCCCAATTTTAACTTCTCATGTGGAGGCTTTCTGTGTAATCATATCTAGTGTCATGCCTATGTGAATGTTTACTTGCTTTTACGTTTTAGACGTACATGCTTTACATGGTATTTTAGTTTACTTAATAAATGTATGAGATGGATGTGTGGTGAAAGTTTTATGGGTCCAAGTTTAAACTACTAATTCACACCCACCCACCCACCCACCCCCACCCTCACCCCCCCCCGGCACAAAAGTTCACCTTTCCTATTGTAATTCCAACAATTGGTGTCAAAGCCTTGTTCTCTGAAAGAGAAGCCTTGCAGCTTTGAGGAAAGATCTTGAAATGGAAGTCTACAAGTTGGGAAAGATTATTGAGAATCAATGAATTTAAATACAACTCATTCTACATCAACTGGATGAAATAAGAGAACTAAAGAAATCTTTGAAGAGAATAAAAGAAATTGTTATTGCAGAGAATGACACACAATACAGAGAGATGGACACTACTAAGCTATTTGCTAATGGAGACTCCAATGAATTTGATGTAGCAGTTACAGATCTAATGGAAAAGAACAGGGCCCAAATAGAACAAATTAGAAATCTCAAATTAGAGCAAGAATCACAAGCCATATTGCTATGTGAGGTGACTGAATAGAAGAAGAAATCTATGGAAGACAAAGCTATGATTGAAGAAGATAAAAAAAATTTGGCCAATAGACTGAACAGAAGTCAATAGAGCTAACCAAGATTTCCAACATGCAATTGGATACTCTAAGCCAAATGATGAATGCCAACTATGAATTGAATATTAAGGACATTGAGATAACAACATTGATGTTGCAGAATGAGCAATTGCAAAGCAACCTAAAGAGGGAAAAGGAATCTACTGAAAGTATCAACAAACCAAATAAAGCCATCAAATACTTTTCAACAATTATTGGTATCTCTTAGATCCAATAATGATACATCTAGACTGGGATATACAAGCACTTAAGAAGGAGAGTTGTCCAAAAATGCTGAAGAAAGGAACAACAAAGGTAAGAACTCTAAACCTATCTATCATAATTGTGGAAAAAAAGGACATACTGCTAATATGTGTAGAAACAAGATCGTAAATCAGAATATCAAGTAGAAGATCATGGTTCGCTATCATAAGTGCAACAAACAAGCTCATCAAACAAATGAATGCAAAAACAAGACCATACACTCACAAAGATTCGAAGGATATTGCTACAACTATCATAAGTATGAACATAGATCATTTGAATATAGATCCAAACCCATGTGGTAAACAAACAGGAAAACAAAGGTAAGGAATAATGGCAACTCTTATAACTAGGATTAGACTACAAGATATAGCTACCATTATTGTCAAGAATATGGACAGGTTGCTAAGAATTGTATTAGGACTCACTTTAGAGGTGACTACAAAAGGTGGTTAAGTCAAACCACATGTTTTAACTGTTTGAAGACTGGTCACATCAGCAAATATTGCCCAACAAGGTCAAAGGCACCAAATTGTGAGTTTGATAAAGGCAAAGTCAAGGCAGATGTTGAAGATTTCAAAAATGAAATGAACAAGACATGGAAAAAGAAAGATGATTGCAGCACATCAAATGGAGAAGGGATCACTTCATCCAATGGGTCAGGTGATCACACCTCATCAAACTAAGCAATGTGAGACTATTATTTAAAGGTTATATTATACATCAATTCCAAAGCATTTAGTATTGAAAATATTACACTAGCATGAACAAAGATGCAAGATGTTAGGAATTCAAGGAAAAATTTTTAAGTTTTTCATGTTATTGTCGAGCATGAAAAATTACCCATGTGTGTTGAGTAAAATGCTAGAAGATATTGAGCTAACAGATTGGCTAGTTGATGTCAAGCTTGTAATGGATGTTGAGCGAATGGAATGCTAATGAATGTCAAGTGAGCCTAAAATTGGTTGATGTCGAGTTTACAGTTGTGTAAGCACTCAGCATTAATTGCAGAGTTTCAAAGGGTATTTTATCGATTTCTCAACTCATTTCACATCATTTCAAAATCAAGAAAGAGCAAGGAGAGTAGTAGGTGATCTGGAAATCCATTCAAAGCGATTGCAGAAGGTTTGAGCAATGATTTACCACCAGTTTGTCAAATCTTATAAGGTATTTATCAAGTGTCGAACTACAAAATTTATAGTTTTGTAAACCCTAGTTTCGTAATATGGCATCTAGTTCAAAGATTGTAGAGGGTAAGGAGGTTTTGAACATTTATTTAGTGAGTAATGAGGTCAAGCAACATGTAATCAAAGTTGTTCCTAATATTTCTTACAAGCAAGACCCCTCCAGTGTGTTATCCATGATACCACTAAATGTTTTAATGGTGTAAGATGTTAGGAAATTCTATAACTATAAAACTAGTAGGATTGGTGATATGGAGATTAGACAAGCTTATGACAGACTCTTTGATAATGGTGTATTGAAGGAAGAATTCAAAATCATAGAGAAGAAAGGGTTAACACGAGCCCTAGATTTCCCAAATGTATTTAAAATAGAATGAATAAGGATAGTGCTTAGCAGGATTCATGATAATTCATTATGGTTGGATAATGGACCTATCAAAATAACCAAGAGGATAATCCATAGGATTATTGGTTATCCAACCCTTGATCAGCCTAAGACACTAAGGAGTGATTCAAAAGAGGTGATTGAGAAGAATACTGGAGCTATATGGAACAAGAGAGGTATGACTATTAACACAATTACTGATCCTTTCTTAAAGTTTGTAGTAAGGGTTATTGTTGCTCATTTTGCACCCTGCCAATATTCAAATTTTAAATGCTTACCTGCCAATGGCTAGTTCCTAGAGTTAATGTTATTTTAAATGCATAAGAAACATCAAAAAAAAAATTTAAAAATCAAACTTATGATATGTTTCGGCCAGCCTGCATCCTATCCTATCGTTGGATCTTGTCAGGATCTATGACCCTCACTATGTCACCAAGAAAAGCTACTCGATAGATATGCATACCATCTTAGCGAGTGTTTTCCACATAGATTGGTGGGCCCAGTTTGGCAGCGGTGGTTTTTTTTTTTTTTTCGGTGTTGAGTTTGGATAAAGTCACCGGCGCTCGCTACCTCGCTACTAGAAAATTCAAATAGCTCATTGTTAGTGACATAGCGAGTCACCGTAAAATGAGTGTTGGTGGGACCTCATGCAATGTGGATGCTCAGGAGGGATTCTGACCATCAGATCAATGCAAAATCAACAGTCCTCGCTAACTCACTATAGAAAGTTGTAAGTTGTTTACTCATAGCGACTTAGCGAGTATGGGACCCACCAATCTCTAGAATTTCTGATGCAGTTTCTTCACCCTTGGATTGACCTCAGATCAATGGCTCTCATTAACTTGCTATGGAAAGATGCTCAGAAGATATATATAGTGAGATAGCGATTCACTGCAACATGTCTTGTGGGGCCAGGTTTTTTCCATAAGCCACAGGGTGGACTTCGAACCAATGATGCACTAAGAATGAGTCTACAAATTAATGAAACATCAGTAGTTGGTCAATTACTTATTGGCTAGGGTGATGATAGTGCAAAAAGTGGGCTAGTCCCTTCAGTGCATCTTTCACTATCATCAGATCAGCATGGATCAAAGGTCCTCGTTAACTTGCTATGGTTAGATGCACGATGTTTAGGTATAGTGAGTTAACGACCTGACGACACATGGATTGTGGGTCCTATTTTCCTTGGTGGGCCACAAAAGCAAGAACTTATTGGACAATTTGAAGAAAGGCTAGGTTGCTATTGGTCAGCACACTGACAGAGTGGGTGTATCTTCAGGACTGTCGGATGGTGGAAGATCGATGTTTCTTGCTAGGTCATTATGGAAAGATACTCGATCTTTAGCTATAGCAAAATAGTAAGGATTTTCCATGTATCCTCAGAATTATGTGGGTCCAATTGAGGTAGTAATAGATAGATGCAGCCGATAGATAGTGTAACGTCGTGATCAAGATTCTTTGAGAAAATTTGGTGCAGTTAGTGAAGGAAGGAATGGTCAACCATGTAAGACCCGCGAGGTGGTAGAATGGAATGAACTAATTGACCCACATGGCTCATCCTGGTGCCAAGATAGATTGACTAAGTTAACTTTCTGATTCACGAACCAGGAACAAAGGAAATCAAGGTTTTTTGTGAATTCGATCTTCATAATCAATCCCAACCACCAAGAAATGAATGCTAAATGCGGGAGACCACTCCACTAGCTCCAGTAATCCATATACCTAGTCAGAGCATAGTTATGGCACCATTTTTGTCTTCTGGAGACATTATTTGACACAGAAGATCATATATCATTGCCCTAGATCTATATCCATGATTAGATTACCCCCATGATTGTTCTCTGTAGGACTTCAATGCAGTGGTTGAGGAGTAACTACAATTAGAGGACATCTCAGTTATGCCTGCACTATAAAGGTAGATTTTGTAAATTTTGAAAGGGTTGAAACATTCTCTGTTGTTCTCTGCTATTGCTTTGCAACTCCAATGTAAAATTCCCCATGCCTCTGAACTGTATGATTCTCTACCTTATCTCCTTCAGCCATTGGTATGAAAGTACAAGAACTCTTTTCCTTTTCCATTGTTTTGTGAAAGTTTGTAATCTGCCTGATTGTATCTCTTTCAACCTGTGAATGACATATAAGTGAATCTTCTCTTTCCTTGTGTCATTCATTCAACATTTTTGGTTTGCATGTGGTTATTAGATTAAAAGAAAGTTTGAATGTGTATATCCTTAGTTTCATTCTGGTTCAATAGTGCATATATGGGCAGAGATTGGTCTAAACACTCTATTTTGGTGTATCGCCTCTTTAGATTAGATTAGGTAGATTTTCTTTCATGCTCTCTCTTTTCCTCTCCAAGAGTAGTTAGGTGCATCCTGATAGTAAGAGGAAGCCAGCCTTCTCTGGAGACTCAACCTCACAGTTCAAGTCCCACAGCTTGGAAGTTGTTTCCATGTTTCACTAGGTTGTCCTCACGCATAGGCTTTAGACAAGGGTGCAAAACTAAGTGACAACAATTTTTGGCACACCTGGTGGGACTACAACAATCTCAAAATTTCAAGCCTACTGGTGTCAAAGGGAAGATTTCAAGACCAATATCGAGGAGATAGTACTGGCTTCGGTGTTCAAGCCTTCGAGAGGCTCATTCTTCAAAGCACTTGGTGACTCTAAGCTTCAATACATATCTGGTTCCAGACCAAAGGTGTAGTGATTTATGCCTAGAGTTGAAACAAGGACATCTTCTAGAGGTAAGTTTCATTACCAAGAGCTTTTGCTTTCAAATCCTAGAAGAAGGAGGACTAGAATATCTTTATCACCAGTTAGGAGTGCAATAGTAACAAATACCCCTGCAAGATCTATCTCTACTCCTCCTACTATTAGATCTCAGCCTAGATTGCCATCAATACATATCAATAGATCACTTGTCTATATGGCATTGCCTAGAGCTCATACTTTTTCCACCTTTAATGATGGGAGCCCTCTCCTATTAGCCCAAAGACATGATATACCAGTAGCTTCTCTAAAAAGTATACCAGAGTTTACTAGTGAAACTTCTATCTCTCCCTTAGAACACATTCAAGAGGTTGCAAATGTTTGTAATATCCATGGTATTACAGAGGATGATGTTGCAGTTAGGCTCCTAGCCTCATCCTTGAAAGGAAAAGCACTACAATGGTATAGAGGTTTAGCTCATGGTTCTATAATAGATTGGGATGGATTAGGAGAAGGATTGTGCAAACATTTTGAGGATAAAAGTGACTATTTGTCACTTTTAGAGCAGTTGACTACTATAAAAAGAGCCCCCCATGAATGTATGACTGATTTTAATTATAGATTTCAAAAGACATGGGATAGAATACCTACTTCAGTGAAGCCTACCTTGAGTAATGCCTTCTTGCATTATCTTAGAGCTTTTAACAGTGATATTGCCACCACAATCCCAACTATGGGAGGAGATACCTTACCTAATGCTTATGAAATAGCAATAAAATCAGAGAACATCCTAATACAAGGAGGTAAGTTAGCTCCAAGGCCTCCTATGCCCCTCTTCCCTGATGTTCCAAATCATCAACCAATAGTGGCTCCTCTTCCCGCAACTTCTACATCACAATCCCTTGTCCCAGTCCCTCAAGCTTCTACATATTCAAATGGGATAGATGAAGTTAAAGAAATGATGCAATCTCTAATGGAGAACATGGACAAAAGAGAGAAGAACCTAGAGAAAAGATTGCAAGATCAAGGAAAGAGGCTGGAGGATAATTTCTCTATGATGCAGAAAGTGAGCAACAAGGTGGTGACTTTAGAAATATAGCAAGCTCAAGGTAGTAAACCTCATCAATTTCCATATCAAACCCTAAGCGGTGATAGGCCTCCAAATCCTAATCATTGGGATAATTCTTTTGATCAGAGTAGGCAGGGTGGCCATGATTCAACCTCAAATGTAAATCAAAGTAGGGCCATAGTCCCTAAAAACAATATGGCTCAAAATTAGGATTTTTGTCCATCCTGCAACTACTCCTATGCCTATTGTATGTGTAGCTAGTCCATAATTGCATGATTGATTCAAGAGCTAGCAGTTCAGTGATGCCTAGGTGTGTTGCTGATGCTTTAGGAATGAAATATGAGCCCATTGTCAAGGATGTATTATAGTTGGATGGTAGTACTGTCAAGACTGTAGGGATCCTTAAAAATGTGGAGATGGCCTTACATGCATGCCCTGGTTGTACTGTAACCCAAGATATCTCTGTTGCTAAGGTCAAGCCATATTTTGCCATTTGTCTATCAAGAGACTTTACTACCCAAATAGGTGGTTTCATATCTTCTGATTGGTCATATATGTCTTTCAAGACAAGATATGGAGCAAATTCTTTAATTAGAGCAAAGCCTTAAGCCCTCCATCATACTGAACCCTACATCCCCAACTCCATCAACATGAATTGTCCTATCCTAGAGATGAATGAGAGTGACATAGTGAATGAGCCCACTACTCCCCTAGAAGAGATACTTGATTTTTTCTTGGATGAGTGGGCTAATGCATATCAATTTGACCCTATGTCGAAAACCCTTGAGACAGGCCTCAGTACATATTGTATAGTGGAAAAAGATGCTCTAGTTCCCAATCTTGTGAGTACTGAAGAGGATATGAGCAGAATATGGAGTATGTATTTTGATGGATCAAGAAATAAAAATGGATCAGGGGCCAGTGTGATGTTGATTTCTCCTACACAAGTAAGGTATTACTTCTCATTTAGGCTCCAATTCAGTTGCACTAGTAATGTGACCGAGTATGAATCCTTGATTCAAGGCCTCCTACTTGCTCAAAAAAGAGGAATCCAAGCCTTAAGTGTGTATGGAGACAGTGAGTTGGTGGTTAATCAAGTGAGAAATCAGAATACCACCAAGAATGGTTTGCTCAAGTCTTATAAACATAGAGTGTGGGATTTTCTTGAAGGTTTCAATGCATTTAACATTCAAAGCATCCCTAGAAAATAAAATAGACATGCTGATAGACTTGCATCAATAGGTGCATCTTATGATGTGCCAGGGAATCTTGAGGAGGAGAAGAAGCAACAAATCAAAGTGGTAGTAAGGCCTACTATCCCTAATAACAACACCCATTGGCAAGTGTTTGAGTCTGATGAGAAAATTATGAGTTTCTTGTAGAATGAGGCAAAAAATTTAGAGAGAAATCAGTCAAGACTGCAGAATCAATATGGTGATCAGATCATTCATCTCAGTTCTAATAAGCTGCCTAAGGGTCTCATTACCTTAGAAAGTGTTTTTAATCCTAATGACCAAACAAGAAGCAGAGGCATGAACCTAGCTACTGATGAAAGTGACTACATTCCAGTCATGGTTTTTGATGGAAAGTCTTTAAACATGGGTATGGTATGTTCTAAAATTGAACAAGAAAATTTTATTCATTTGTGTCAAGAATTTAATGATGTTTTTGCTTGGACGTATGATGATTTAAAGGGTTTTGACCCAAGGTTATTTCAGCATACCATAGATCTAGTTGATAATGTAAAACTAGTAAGACAAAAATAGAGACTAGTGAATCCCAAGATTGAATCTTTAATGAGAAAGGAGCTATCCAAATTGATTGAGGCCCACATAATTTTCCCTATCAAGCACTCATCATGGGTAGCAAATCTTGTCCCTGTTAGGAAAAAGAATGGAGAAATTAGATTGTGTGTGGACTTTAGGGACCTTAACCAGGCTTCCCTTAAAGATCACCACCCCTCCCCTTCTATGGAGCAAATTTTGTCCAAGGTTAGCGGTTCAAAGAGATTTTCATTTCTTGATGGATTTTCTAGCTACAATCAAGTGCTAGTTAAGGAGTCTGATACATACAAGACTGCATTTACCACTAAATGGGGTACGTATGCTTAGTGTAAGATGCCATTTGGGCTAACCAATGCAGGTGCTACATTTCAAAAGGAAATGGAGATGGCTTTCAAAAGATTGATTGACAAGTTTTTCTTAGTTTACCTTGATGATATTACTATGTATTCAAAGAATGTAGAAGATCATTTTGATCATCTAAGACAGGTATTCTTAAGATGTAGAGAGTTTGGGGTTTCCCTTAACCCGAGAAAGTGTATCTTTGCTACTAGCCAAGGAAAATTATTAGGACATGTTGTATCTTAGGATGGCTTAACCATTGATCCAAAGAGAACAAAAGCAATACTTTCCCTCCTTCTTCCTAAACACAAGAAGGGGCTGCAAAGTTTCCTTGGTAGGATAAATTTTGTGAGAAGGTTTATCCCTAATCTTGCTACCATGATAAAACCTCTTATAGCTATGCTCAAGAAAGGTATGGTCTTTGCATGGACCAAGGAAGGGAAGGAAAGTTTTGAAGAGACCAAGGCAGCCATAGTCTCAGCCCCTAGTCTCATGAACCCAAAGTTTGAGAAGGATTTCATCCTTTATACTCTAGGTGGTGAGTCAAGCATTTCTGCTATCCTAACTCAAACAAATGATAAAGGCAGTGAGTAGCTCATAGCTTTGTTTAGTGAAGGGCTTAAAGAGTATGAAGATAAGTACAGTTATGTTGAGAAGCAAGCCCTTACAGTCATCAGAGCTTTGAAGAAATTCAAACACCACCTGTCTCATAATAAGATTCATTTGTTAATACCCCATGCCAGTGTGAAGGATTTTCTTTTGAATAAAGATATTGGTGAGAAAAGAGTTGGCTGGATTACTAAGGTAATGGAATATGATGTTGACATTCAGATTACCAAGCTAGTAAGAGGGAGGGGGTTGTGTAAACAGATGTTATCATCTCAGGAACCTGATGAGGAGGTTGCCATGGTATTGATAGAGTAACAAGAGGTGAGAAATGGTTACCCAAAGAGTTGGATGGATGGTATGACAAATATCTTAGTAGGGAATGGATACCCTCAAGGATTAGATAGAACTAAAAGGAGACAATATAGATTGCAGTCAATTCCTTATGTCGTAGTTGATGGTATCCTTTTCAGAAGAGATTTTAATGGAGCCCTATTAAGATGCCTTGATATAGACCAAGCTAAAAGAATGATTAAAGAACTTCATGATGGTCCTGATGGTGGCCATTTCTTAGCAAGGACAACTGTAATGAAGATCATGAGGGCTGGTTACTTTTGGCCATCCTTGTTCCATGATTGTCATAAGTATGTGAGGAAATGTGAAAAATGTGCCTTCTTCTCTGGCAAACAAAGACTTGCAGCTCTTCCCCTTCATCCTATCCAAGTGGATCAACCTTTTTCTTAGTGGGGATTAGATTTCATAGGCCCTATCAATCCTTCCTCTAGTTCTAGTCACAAATGGATTTTAGCTGCTACAGATTACTTCACCAGATGGATAGAGGCAGTTGCATTGAAGGATGCCACTAAATCTTCAGTTGTTGAGTTCCTTGATGGAATTATGACCAAGTTTGGTGCCCCTTCAACCATTATTTTAGATAATGCAAAGTCTTTTGTTGGAGCTCAGATTTGTGCATGGATAGTGTATCATAATATCTATTTGAGCACATCCTCAAATTACTATCCTCAAGGTAATGGCCTAGCTGAGTCATCTGACAAGAACCTGATCAAAATTATTAAAAGGACAATAGAGGATAACCAGAGGTGTTGGTATAAAAAATTAAGGACAACTCTGTGGGTTGACAGGATAACACCTAAAAGATCAATAAGGAATTCACCATTTGTGTTGGTATATGGTGGAGAAGTAAGGCTTCCAATTTCATTGGAGTTCCTAGCCCTAGAGTTAGCTCATCAATTGGAATTGATTGAAGACAAGGCCATGACAGTGAGAATCGTAGAACTAATGGAGCAGGAAGAGAAAAGTAATCAAGCTATGCAAACCACACCAACAGTAGGTCAAAAAGAGATTTGACAAAAAGGCTAGGGTCAGAATCTTCAGGGAGGGAGATTTGGTTCTAAAATGAGATGCAGATAGTGCAAAACTAGGAAGACACCCAAAGTTTGATGCATTGTGGAGTGGTCCCTATCTAATTGAAAGTTCTAAATAGGCCAATGGTTTCCAGTTAAGCAGGCTTGGTGGTGAAATTTTGTCCATCCCAGTCAATGGGATTTATCTCAAGCCATGTTTCTGAGGGTTTGAGATTCCATGTATATAGTTAATTTAGTTTTGTTTTCCTATTTGTTCTCTACTTTTCCAAGAAGTGCACGGGCACAATTGTCTCTGTAAGAAAGCAAGTTTTGAAATTTTGAAGGTTGTAGATGAAGGTTTTGGTCTCTGGTTCCAGTTGCAGAAACAAGGGTTTTCTAGTGTTTTGCTATCTCAAAGGTAAGGTTAGGGTTTCACAGTGCTTAGAATCTACGTATTTTATGACTCTGTAACCCAATGGATGCTTCAGGCCACTAGTCTTATGCATAGAAGGCTCGCATCCCCTGTGAGTCACCAGAAATGTTGCTCATTTTGCGCCCCACCAATATTCAAATTTTAAATGCTTAGCCGCCAACGGCTAGTTCCCAGAGTTAATCTTATTTTTAATGCCTAAGAAACATCAAAATTTTTTTAAAAAATTAAACTTATGATATGTTTCGGCCGGCTTGCATCCTATCCCGTCGTTGGATTTTCTCAGGATCTACGACCCTCGCTACGTTGCCAAGAAAAGTTGCTTGATAGATATGCATAGTGACTTAGTGAGTGTTTTCCATGTAGATCAGCGGGCCTAGTTTGGCAGCGGTGGTTTTTTTTGTTTTTTCGGCACTAAGTTTGGATAAAGTCACTGGCGCTCGCTACCTCGCTACTAGAAAATTCAAATAGCTCATCGTTAGTGGCATAGAGAGTCACCGTGAAATGAGTGTTGGTGGGACCTCATGTGATGTGGATGCTCAGGAGGGATTCTAACCTTCGGATCAATGCAAAATCAACAATCCTCGCCAACTCACTATAGAAAGTTGTAAGCTATTTACTTACAACGACTTAGCGAGTATGGGACCCACCAATCTCCAGAATGCTTGATGCAATTTCTTCACCCTTGGATTGACCTTAGATCAATGGTTCTCATTAACTTACTACAGAAAGATGCTCAGAAGATATATATAGTGAGATAGCGATTCGCTGCCACGTGTCTTGTGGGGCCAGGTTTTTTCCATAAGCCACAAGGTGGACTTCGAACCAATGATGCACTAAGAATGAGTGTACATATTAATGACACGTTGGTAGTTGGTCGATTTCTCATTGGCTAGGGTGATGAAAATGCAAAATGTGGGCCAGTCCCTTCAGTGCATCTTTCACTATCATCAAATCAGCATGGATCAAAGGTCCTCATAAACTCGCTATGGGAAGATGCACGTTGTTTAGGTATAACGAGTTAATGACCTGGTGACATGTGGATTGTGGGTCCTATTTTCCTTGGTAAGCTGCAAAAGAAAGAACTTACTGGACAAGTTGGAGAAAGGCTAGGTTTCTATTGGTCAGCACACTGACAGAGTGGGTGTATCTTCAGGACTGTCGAATGGTGTAAGATCGATGTTTCTCGCTAGGTCATTATGGAAATATGCTTGATCTTTAGCTATAGAGACATAGCAAGGATTTTCCATGTATCCTCAAAATTATGTGGGTCCAGTTGAGGCAGTAATAGATAGATGCAACCGACAGTTAGTGTAACGTCACGGTCAGGATTCTTTGAGAAAAGTTGGCATAGTTAGTAAAAGAAGGAATGGTCAACCATGTAAGATCGGCAAGGTGGCAGAATGGAGTGAACTGATTGGCCCACATGGCTCATCCCGGTGCCAAGATAGATTGACTAAGTTAACTTGCTGATTCACGAACTAGGAATAGAGGAAATCAAGGTTTTTGTTGAATCCGATCTTCATAATCAATCCCAACCACTAGGAAATGAATGCTAAACATAGGAGAGCACTCCACCACCTCTAGTAATCCATCTACCTAGTTAGAGCATAGTTATGGCACTATTTTTGTCTTCTCGATACATTATTTGACACAGAAGATCAGATATCATTGCCCTAGATCTGTATCCATGATCAGATTTCCCCCATGATTGTTTTGTACAGGACTTCAATGCAGTGGTTGAGGAGTAACTGCAATTAGAGGGTCAAAACATAGAGGCAGATTTTGTAAATTTTGAAAGGGTCACAACATTCTCTGTTGTTCTCTGCTATTGCTCTACAGCTCCAGTGTAAAATTCCCCTTGCCTCTGAACTGTATGATTCTCTACCTTATCTCCTTCAGCCATTGGTATGAAAGTGCAAAAACTCTTTGCCTTAGCCATTGTTTTGTGAAAGTATGTAATCTACCTGAATATATCTCTTTCAGCTTGTGAATGACATATAAGTGAATCTTCTCTTTCCTTGTGTCATTCATTCAACTTTTCTAGTCTGCATGTGGTTATTAGATTAAAAGCAAGTCTGAATGTGTATATCCTTAGTTTCATTCTAGTTCAATAGAGCATATATGAGCAGAGATTGGTCTAAACACTCTATTTTGGTGCATCACCTATTTAGATTAGATTATGTAGATTTTCTTTCATGCTCTCCTTGTCCCTTTTCTTCTCCAAGAATAGTTAGGTGCATCCTGATAATAAGAGGAAGTCGGCCTTCTCCGGAGACTCAACCTCACAATTCAAGTCCCATAGCTTGGAGGTTGTTTCCATGTTTCACTAGGTTGTCCTCACACATAGGCTTTGGACAAGGGTGAAAACCTAAGTGACAATAGTTATTTCACATAAATTTTATCATGAACAACATGCCCTATATTGCAGTGGATGTGGGATATACAATTGTCAAGAAAGAACACACATGATCTAGCAAAACTACAACTATAGCAACTAGTTGAGAACCTTGGAGCAATCAGGAAGATAGAGAGTGCACAAGGTAAATTTGGTTCTATTCTGATATGCATATTCTTTTATGTGCAAAATGTTTTTCCTACTTTTGGCACAGTTGCATGAAAAACCAATAGATCAGTAGCAGTACAAATTGGTGAGTATATTGAACAATTGGGTGAGAATTTTGAATCTGTGATGACAAGCTATTTTGATGACTTCAAGCAATCAATGAAGAAAAGAATGAGAATACCAATATCTCTCGTAGAAAAGCATTATGATGATGTATGTTTCCTAGTAGATTGACTATACTTTTGTTCAAGTAGCAACACCAAGGGTAAGATGGTTGAGGCCACTTGGATATGAAATAAATGTCGATGAGGCCTCTGCAGCTATAATAGCTTCACTTGTAGAAGAGGTGGATAAAAATGCGAAAGAATTTGGAAACTATGAAATGGAAACGTCCAAAATTACAATGGAATTGAAGATTGCTTCTATAATAAAGAAGGATAAATTGGTGAATAATTTGAAAGCCAAACTCGAAGAGGGTGTTGAGTAGGAAGAAGAAGAAGATGAAGAGGATGAAGAGGAAGAAGATTCTCAAACACAAGCACTACTTGCACTTACTCAAGGAATGGGAGAAGAACAAAAGGAAGAAGAGACTAAAATTTCTGAGGTTCCAAGGGAGAATAATTCAAGGAAGCACCTACTCCCATAGAACAAAAGAAGAGGAAGGCTAAAGCCCAACCAGTGACAAAAGCTAAGAAGATAGCCAAGCCGAGTCAGCCCAAAAAAACTGTGCCTACTTCAAGGGCTAGTGCATGTGTGACTGCACAAAAGGCTAAAGAGAAAACAAAATCTATAGAACATGTAGGACAAGTGTAGAAAATGCCAAGAAGGAAATATGTTGCACAAGCTTAATTAGATGAGGAGAAAATAGAATCAGATGACAATAGCCAATTCAAAGTGGTGAGTCACAATCCTTTATCAAATCTTGAAAATCTATGTGAAAATGTCAAGAATAGTGCAGACTTATCAAAATTCTCTCATATAGACTTTGATAATCTTGGCAAAGTGGAGAAGAATCAAGCAGAGGAGGCTATATATGCCATGATGGCAAAATCCAAGACTACCCCACTAGAAATTGCCAACTCAATGCACAAAAGCTTATATGATAGAGTTGAGCAAAAATGGCACTATTGTCTAAAATTGGAGAGACAGATTAGAGAGACATATCTTGCACAAGTAATGCCTAAACTCAATAAGGTATAGATTTCTAAGGCTATGATGAAATATGCAATTAGGTTTGTACCTAAATACAAAGCCTTTAACATTTTGCAAAACAATATTGAAAATGTAGTCAAGAAGTCCACATAGATGTAGAAGCTTACATATGGGTTAACTATAGTGAAGGAAGGTGAGGAAGAGACCATAAATGTAAAGGATGATGATGAAGAAGAAGACAATGAAAATATTGTTGAGGGAGGAAATGAAATTCACATAGATGACAAAGCAACAGTTGAGGTAGAGCAACAAGAAGAGCAGAGTGTGCAAGACACGCAACTACTTGATGTCAGCCCCCAACATAAAATAGGTGAGAATACTAAAATAGTAATAGTGAAGGATGTTTTTGATGACACATCTCAGAAAAGAAATCCCCTTTCATAGGAAGATCTCAAGAAGATACGTGATCAGTCCACACTACAAGCAAAACTTTGTGATAATCCAGTATTGGTCAGTGTGGATGAATTGCAAACATCAATGACTAAAACAACCAAGGAAGAGGTGAATAAACAAGAACCACCTACTATTACCCCTCAAGTGACTAATGTACAACCTTTGGATAAGGCATCTAAAGTTACATCTAAGAAGGTTGATACAACTGCAAAAGATACAATGGAAACTCAAGCCACTATTGAAGAAAAGAGTGAAGTAGGTTAGATAATCTTATCTGTACCACCAAAAAAAATACAAGGTGCATCACAAGGCATTGGGGAACACAAGGACAAGATTGAAGAGACTGAGTTGACTCCAAAGGTGAAAGAGTAAGTAACTATTCAAGCCACGGTAACCTTGTCAGTATCTAGGACATCTTCTAGTCATACTCTTTAGAAGCCAAGCAAGGATGCAACTCCATTGCAGATCTTAGTGCTGATCCCAAGCTCATCAAAGGCTAAATAAGTTATATAATATGGAGATGTGAGCATTGATGAAGAAATTGTTTTACCAAAGTATGATTATGATACAATGAATATAGAACAGATGGGCATATTGCAAGAAGCCCTAGCAAGAAACAATTTCTTAGAAAGGAGCACAAGTAGAAGCAGGCATTGCAGGATATCAAAGACATCTTTTTAGATGCATTCAGTCGACTGACTCCAAATGAGACCAAGCCACTCATTGAAAAATTGACACATATAGTGGAGAAGGTTAGTGATACATACCTAAACACTAATGTTAAATTATTGGAATGGTTAGAAAAGAAATTTCAGAGCAAAGTAAATGGAAAGATATATGAGATATTGCACTGACACAAGTTGCATTGGCAACAAAAGTAGGAATTGTGAAGAAGGTACTTGAGAATATCTTCTCATTGTACACAAAATTGTACAATCCAACACTCTTCACACAAGAGACTAGAAGTCACATTTTGAGCTTGGAAAGTCATATTAGTTCATCAGGTGCAAAACTGCCTATGACACCAACTCAGAGTGAAAAATACTTTAGAATATTACTACAAACCTAGAGTTAGTTAGTTACATTGTTAGCAGATGAAGCCAATATAAGGGCTAACCTGACTAGCATCCGATCAACATTGACCCCTCATATGGAAATTTTGCATAGGGAACTAGGTTATGCTCAAACTCTCATGAAGTAAGACCCAAATATTTCAACATTCAACAACCTAGTCCACCTTGCTACCAAGCTGGCCATCCAAATCAAGCCTTTGGATGTAACATGTGAAAATTGACATGCAGCTCTCAAGATAAGCTTAGATGCCCATAAATCTTTTATGGAAAACACACTATAAGTGTATAGCCCATTGACATAAGTGTTAAAAATGGAGAGAGTAAGATAAAGGAGGAAGATAAAGGGGAAGAGAAAAAAGAGAGAATTTTGGGGGAGATATAAGGAGAATGAGAAATGGGAGAGAGTAGGCAAAAGAGCAAGAGTATATCAAGATAAGAGAAACAAGAGGGAGAGTAAGAAAAGGGACAAAGAAAAGACAGATTAAGCTAAGTCAGAGAAAGCAGAAAATAGCATGAAGTCAAAAGAGTATCAATTAAGACATATTTACTTATCAGGAGTACAAAATTTTGGATATAGAACAAACCTATCAACTCAGGGGGAGTTATCAGAATTTGAGGTATCTAAGCTATTACCAAATTTTGAAATTTTGAAGTTTTGTACATAAGCCAAGTTAGAGATATGTTATGCTTGTGAGATTAAGGATATTATTGTATACTCTAATGTTTTTGACACTCATATCAAAGGGGGAGATTGTTGATCTCATATTGGTTTTGACAATTGAGTATCCACACACTTAAGTCATTTACTTAGTTCATGTTGAATAAGTAATACATGTCGAACATAACATATATATTATAGAACATGTTGTGTTAATAGTGAACGTTAAGCCACTTGTGTCATGTCACTCAAGTGCCGAACAGACAGTATATGCCAAGTGATTCAGAAGCCAAGTAAATAATGGATGTCGAGTGATATAAATGTCGAGTCACAACATAGAGATCAGTATATGCCAAGCATCAAAGACTTCAGATCTTGAGCGACACTATTTTGACATAATTGTTTGTATAGGCACAAACAACTATGTAAACCATTTTTAAAGTGAACCTTTTGGAGATAAGGATGAATCTTATGTTCGATTCCCCATGCAATTACATGTAGCCAATCAAAAAAAGGGAAGGTTTAAGCAGCAAGATGTATGAATCACAGCCGTTGATTCATACCTAACCCTAAGTCACCAAAGTCTTCTTAAAGAGAACAAACACCTAAACTCTCTAGCATGTGTAAGGTGTACGAAGGAGTCAAGAGAGTAGTTTGCAAATGAAAAATGAAGCATTCATGATGGCTAAGGTTTTATGAAGTGAGATTGTATTGCAGAATCAGTTAGAGAATAACAAAGGAAAGAGAAGACTATACAAAAAAGAGACATTTGATCAAGAAGGATCGAAAAGACAACAATTTAGAGGTGATCTGTCATCAAATAATCAACTGCTAACTGTAAGATCATTTTAGCAGGCTAATCAGTCAAATCTCTTAATAGAGTAGTCCTAATAGGCTGTATTGAAATCCTCTAAAAAGGTGCTTACTTAATTGTGAGTTAAAATCCATATTTGAAACTAATTTCCTCATTAATCTTTAAGGATATTTTATTTCATAATAGATTATATATGTGCAATCGCATAGACCAAGGGTAGTGTAACTAGTATTTATAGTTATGTTGCACATCTTTTTGGTTGTTAAAATAAAGGAGGCCCCTACCATGTTCAAATTTGGAAATTGCTTCATGCATGTATTCTAAACTTTTTTGCACATATTACAGAGTTGACATATAATTAGATCATTAACCAAGACTAGAGCATAATTTTAATTATAAGACATGTTCCACTACCATAAGGCATATTTTACAAGTGTCCATGAATTTAATAAGTGATTTTTTTTCATATTTTGACTACGGATACACATATTAAAACCAATATGTCAAGCCACCTATCGCCAACAAAATACACTTATTCTATCTATAATTTTATAATAGATTATATATCTGCAATCACATAGACCAAGGGTAGTGACGTCTCTTCAGTTGTTAAAATACAAGAGGCCCCTACAATGTTCAAATTTGGAAATTGCTTTATGCATGAATTCTAAACTTTTTTGCACAAATTAGAGAGTTGACATATAATTATATCATTAATAAAGACTAGAATCTAATTTTAATTATAAGTCATATTTTGCTATCATAAGACATATTTCACTAGTGTCCATGAATTTAATCAGTGATTTTTTTCATATTTTGACCAAGGGTGCATATATTAAAACTAATATGTCAAGCCACCTATAACCAAAAAAATACACTCATTCTATCTACAATTTTATGGCTTAACAACTTTCAATATTTTACATGCTTACATCATTGATGGCTTAAGCTACATTTCCTAAAGTTTCATCATTCAAAGAAACACATTTTATATATAAATGTATTCTATTATTCTAGTGATATGAACCATATCATATTATCTAAACAATGAAATTTACTAAAATTGTTTTAGTTTTGTAATGAAGCCAAACTAGAGGCAACCAAGTAGCTTGACACTTGCCCTCTGCAACACATGTAATGTTGCAGGTACATTTTTCTCATTACATTAATTACACCTAGAGCGTTTATTTCACCTATAGAAAACCAATGCACCTCACTTCTCTCTCATAGGTAAAACTTTAGTACACACAATCACTCATAGTGATCGACACACTAAAGTGGGGGAAAATGTAGTATCCTAAATTTTCACCCTCATATTTATGACACTTTTACATCATGTCCCATGAGAAAATATCAAGGCTCCATGATCAAATAGACTTATTTTGACATCATGATCTCCCAGAGTAGTTTGATTGCAACCTTCTAGTCTAATTTGAACTTATTGTGCTTAGATGCAAACTTTATGCAAAGACATCTGCAGAGTGTACCAATATCTACAATACTTTTAGGTTCCAATATCTCTTTTGATGTGTGTAATCTTGGACCTTAAGTGTATTAAGAGAAATGTAGAGAAAATACTACCTACAAAGAAAGTGATGAAATTACTAGTCAATCTAATGAGCTTCAAAAGTCTACAACTAAATCACTTGTCTTTGCATCCCATAATGAGGTTTGGATACACCATTATTCTTTTTCGCACAATTCAATCATAATGAAATATTGTTGCATCAAAATTCATCCTTTAATATAATCGACTACCTTCAAATTTGAGGGTTTTAATTTTTGTGGGGAGTCAATCATTTGTTCCTAACCATGTGATATAAGGTTATTTGTGTTATTTTATTAATGCCTCACCTTTTTGGGTTTTGATGATTCAAAAATTAAAGCAAATCATAATCATGAAAACAGTAGTGACTTTCAACAACTTTATAAGAAAAAATTGTGTGTCTAGTCTTAGCCCAGTTTATTTGAATATTTGTTTAGAAGTCATCTAGTCTTTGATATTTTAGTTTTCATTACAAAAAAGTGTAAATTAGGTTTGGTCTTTATTATTTCTAAGTAAATTTCTATACTAATACAAGCAGTCAAACTATCGACGAGAACTTACACATTGCATCTTGTGTTTGATCAATAATTGAACATGTAGGCTTACATACATTATTTAGTAGACACTATTTAAAGATAAGGACATCTATCATTTATTTCTTACTAGAAGGGAAAAAAACCACATTTTAGTTACAAGAAAAATAAAAATGCATATATTTTAGTTACAAGAAAATATTGAGAATAATAACATGCATGGTGTGGAGTAGTGAGATAGTAATAAATGTTCCTTGATTCCACCTCCATTTGCAACACTATTGATTCCTAACAACAATCTAATATGCCCTATGTGGAAATAGGACCATAAGTCTAGTCTCAATTTTGACATTTATTTATTAGGGTATCTTTTTTTTGGTCGTGTGCCTTGTTTTCAATGAATGCATTAGGTAATCCTCATCTTTTACAAAATCAACCTGTTTTATATTAGCTAGGAACTTTTTAAGAATTAGAAATGTGAGAAATCTCTTTGTGCTTGACTAATATCTTCTTACACACTAATAGTTGCATTCATCTAATGCATACTAACATATGTATTATTAGTGTTTTCATTATTCTCTTATTTTAAGTATTGTTAATTATATTAACAAATTTGAAATTCAATAGATTAGCATATACCGTATATTACTATATAAACTAAGATATCCATTTTTAGAAGAATATAAGTAAAGTACATCAAAAAGATGTTAAATTTGTTCATTAGTCTACTTCAAAATAAAAAAATTATTATATTATAATTAATATTGACTATTATTATATTACAATATTTTTATATTATTAACTTTTATTATTATGTGTAATGTATTCTTACTATTGTAAAATATTCTCATTATACACTTATAATCCGTATTATTAATATATTATTCCTAATATAAGGTAAAAATATTTTATATATTAATCTTATAACTAAATTAAAATATTTTTTGGAAAATAATAATAATATTTTTATTTTTTTGGAAAAACAAATAAAACATGCATTATATGTAATAATATCACATTTATAGAAGATTATAAATTAGATTTTATTGTTGTAATGTGTCCTATTTTCTTTAAGCTTATAGGTTATTGAGTCAAGAGACTGTTGCCTCAAATGACTAGTTATAGACTCTTACATTCAATATATAAAAAATTATAGATAATTTATGATTTTTATTATGAAAAAGTTAAGCCTAAAATTTGGGAAAAAAACAATTGAATTATATATGAATAAGTATAAAAAAAAATATGAAAAACATATAATTTGAGAATTCTAGAAAAAAGGAAAAACAAAAAAACAATGTAGATTTATAGAAAATTTAGATTTATTGCATACAAATTTCTTTAATCTATGATATATTACACACAAATTTGGAGGTTAAATTAAAGGAATTGTTTCCTTATTGAAAGTCTCTAATTGCATTAATACAAAGTAAGATAAATATCAAATAGACAAAACAAAGACATAGGAACAGGTGAAAAAAAATTAAGTGAGCAAGAAATGATGATAGAATGAACTCACATATTGCAATTATGGAGAGCAAATATAGATTGGCAACTTGTTTTTTCCAAACATGCAGTCATTAAACACATAGAAAAGTATGCATCAAAAGATGAGAAGATCTCTGAAACATACCACCAGATGTTGATGCGTCTTTCAAACATGGAAAACCTTGATGGTTTAGCTACACATGCATATAGAAGGCTTCTAATAGAAACTGTGATAGAAATGGACATTGGAGCTCAAAAAACATGTCACATGTTGTTAGAGCTTCTGCTCATGGACTAGTAGAAGATTTGTCAATCTAAATGTCTCACATGAAGTGTTCAAATCTATAACTCTAAGTAATGAGGAGAACAATGATGACAAAGAAAAATGTTTCATTGATGGATATAAACAAAGGCCTCTTTGCATGGAAGGCATTGCACTAATTGATGCAACCAAATCATGGATAGACAATTCTAAAAGAAAAAGAGGAATAAATGGGAGTAAAGAGAAAAAGCAACTATAGTTAGAGTTTTTCCAAGATTTACATCCTTTCCTCCACATGCTTCACAGAAATGGTCAGAATTCTATTTTACAGAGTTATTACTATACAAACTATTTCATGACATAGAAAAGGATATTGGTGTGGATATTGACTCCATAGTAGAAAAGTGGGACTCATTTAGTTATAATGCTTGGCATGTACAACAAAAAGCAATTATAGAGGAAAATGAAAATTTTTATGGTTCAAATATTGAAGAAGATGAAGCTATTGCAAGTAATACTATAGAGAATGAATGGGAAATCATATCTAGACTTCACAATGGTCAAAATATGCAAGTATTAGAAACAAATATGTTAGGAAGAAGAGACATTGATAACAATACAAATTGGTCTACTGAATATCAAGGTAAGGAGTGTACAATGAGAGTAGTCAATTTCATAAAAATATGAAGGAAAATGGATGTCTCATATATGATGATATTCCTCAATGCTTCAATTATACAACCCTTAGCAATAAACAACAAAGACAATAAACATAGTTATGATGCACTACCATACCAATGAAGATAGAGGCCCATTGTTCATGATAATTCAAGGAAGAACGGGAATAGGAAAGTCATATTGGATTGGTGTCATTCATGTAGCCCTTCAAAATGCATGTTTTTTGGGTCCTTCTGCCCTTTTTTTACTAGCACCAATAGGAGTTGCAACATTTAATATTGGAGCTTTCATTATTCACTCAAAGCTAAGAATACCAGTAAGAGATTTTTCACAACTACAAGTATCACGTCTTACAAGTTTCCAAAAAGAAATGAAACATATCTTGAATACATATTGATTGATGAAATGAGCTTCATTGGTTAGACTATGTTGGAAAACATAGATTCAAGATTAAGGCAAACATTTCCACAAAGTTCTAAACAAAGATTTGCAAGTATATTTTCAATTCTATTAGTACATGTTATCATATTATGCCATATTTAGTACAATATATAAATATTAAACACATTATAAATTCAGAACAACTTATAAAAAAAATTATTTTAAATTTTTTTAGGTATATCTATGACTTTTGTCTGAGACTTGGGTCAATTGCCTCCAGTGAGTGACAGATCTACATATGATAGCAAAAGATGAGAAAAATTATTGTGGAAGGAATTGAAAACTGTGGTAACTTTAGATAAGATTTTTAGACAAGAGGGGGGGAACATTGAACAAAAAAGATTTCATCAACTTCTAACAAATCTTAAGAGATGCTGACCCACAAATTGAAGACTAGAAATTACTTATGATGAGAACTCCTATCAATTTAAATGCTTTAACAAATGATGAGTTTCAAAATTGTGTCCATTTTTTCTCCACAAATGACAATGTTTATAACCATAACAAAGATAATGTTACATTCATTGAAGCATCTTTTTGCATGGAGTCTTGCAACAAAAGTAGGAAGTTTGAATGCAATAGAAGATTGCTCAAATGGAGAGCTTGAGATTGAATTATTAATCAGTAACAATTCAAGAGTGATATTGACTATAAATCTTTGGGTAGAGGCAGGTCTTGTAAATGGAGCATTAGGGTATATTAGAAAGATTATCTACAAGCCAAAAAGTAAACAACTAGAGCCACCAACATATGTATTGGTTGAATTTGATAATTGCTCTGGATTACCTTTTCAAGATTATCAACCAAATATAGTCCCAATAATACCAATACAAAGGGGTGGAACTCTTCAACTACCTTTAAGATTGGCATGGGCATTGACCATTCATAAATCACAAGGACTAACTCTCTCAAAAGCTACAATTGATATAGGTCCAAGAGAGAGAATAGATTTGACATTTGTGGCAATATCTCGTGTGAAGTCTTTACAAAGTCTTAGAATAACACCACCATTCACATATGACCGTTATGAGAAAATGAAAAAAGGCATACAACTTTCCAAAAGAAAAGCTAAAGAAAATAGACTCAAATGTTTAGAAGAATATTAAGGTATTCATTTTATTTTTGATATTGCTTTAATTACAATATATTGGTCCATTATATAAGTTCAAATAATAATGACTTTAAAATGGTTGCATCCATATAAACTTGCATGTATATATAAGTACACAAATTGAAAAACTACAAATTGTTTTTTCCTATTGATGTTCAAACTTAAATTATCTTAAATTATATATACTAACATTGATTTGATTTTGTTTGATTCTTAGGTAACACTTTTATCTATGGATCTATCAGACAATGAATTTGGAATTGTTGATGCAAGTCCAAACATCTCAGTCAACTCTACTCCATTTGATGAAACCCCTGTTGATAAATGCACAACGTCAATTTTACAAGGTTGCACTCTAAAATTCTTCAAGCTATTGAAAACACTACATTATCCATTGATTACATTGAAGAGGTAGAAATAATGACGATGAAAGATGTTGCACACAAGGTTAAGGAAACATATACAAAGGTGGTTGCCTTCACAAGTTTTATGGAAGAAGTATGTCATGATCATTTGCATAATAAAGGTCGTGATACTATTCTAATCACTAAAGAATATGCAATGTATTTGCACCATTACAATGAACTGCTCTTTACGTAATTTCCACTTTGTCAGCATAAAACTTTTAAATGAGAGTTATTTCAACCATTTCTAAACTCTTCAATTGTGATATACACTACAAGGTTTGACCTATGAAATTTGTTAATTTGACCTATGAAATTTGTTATGGTTTATAATTGATATGGTAATGGTTGTACGACTATTCCAAATTTTTTGAATCAAACAATTCATATGGTTAATTATGAACTATTGCATATGTTATTTTAATTATTTTTGCTTCAACTTCAATCCTTGCATAATGGTTTAGATTGATGAATGTGATTTGTGTAGATGCTTTAATATTATATTCTTAAAAATGATCAATAATTATAGATTTAGTTTATATTTCAGATAATAATATGGAAAAATATTTCAATTTTACTTATATATGTCCTCCAAAATATACTCTATTATAAAATATATAAATATTTGTAATTAAAATGTAAATGAAAATTTGAATTATACTATTGTAAAATGTTATAATTTTACTTATCATATATGTCTTCAAAGTAATACTCAATTATACCTAAATATGCATTTTGTTAGTATAATTATCATATACTATGTTTCCAATTAATTTAAACAAAATTAAAATATTGTTCAAATGCTTTTATTTTTATTCATATGTATTTATTTTTACCAATGTCCAAAAAATGATGAAAAATAAATATTATTTAAATACATTTATTTTTATTAATATGTATAACACCAAAATATTGTCTAAAATCTTATATATAAAAATTATAGTTATCATCCATTTATGTCATGTATGATTGCTACTAGCTTATATATTTATTCAGATAATATCTATATTAAATACGTCTATCAATATCTTGATCGACATATTTAATAAAGATATTATCTGAATAAATATATAAACTGCTTCATACATTTTGTTACATATCTTCTATTAACACGTTATTTACTTTATTCTAAGTACTACCCATTTAGACAAATTATTTATTTAACAAGCATAAATTCATATTTCTTACTCGTCCTGGTAGCTTCCGCATATTATTGTGCTGAGACAAGCTAAGCCTTCTGTCTTCTTCAACTCAAAGGCCACTTTCAGGAATTCCAATCCTCTTCATCTTTTAATGATATTATTTAAGAGATAAGAATGAGCAATCAACGCTGCAACATCTTGATATGGATGGCTGAATCTAAGCAGCTTAAATCCCCGAACTCTTGAAAATTATATTTTCTCAGTTTTCTTCTGTTAGTGAATCTTGGAAAAAGAGTTTGCGTCATAGTGCACACCAACTTCCAACTAAAGCTCAGTGCATCAATGTTGGAATATTTTGATATGAATAGCTGAACCTAAACAGCTTAAATCCAAAAATATTTGAATGTTATATTTATTCGGTTATCTTCGGTTAATAATCCTGCAGTAGAATATCACATTTTGCTATCCAATCCATATTTGTAATAATTGAGGTAGCTTACTAATTACGGATATCCGATTTATGAGAGCACCACTTCAATTCATTACGAAGCTTACAACAATAGCAACATCTTATTTGTTGCCTCAACATCATGCCCACATCTATGCACAATTAGATATATTTCGGGAAATGAGATTAGCCAACTGAAAAATGGAACCACTTATGACTGAGAAGAGGAGATACGTATTCTAAACTTGCAAAAAGAGTGTACGACATATCGCAGTTTTAAATTATTCAGGGAATTAATATTAAAGTATACTAGATATATACTTTCCTTTTCAATTTTTTTTCTTTGTTTGCACCTCATCATTGTCTTTTATTGTCATCTTGGCTTTGAATGCAGATTCAAAGTTTTTTGGCTTGTAGTTGTCAAAGTTGGATAGCTCAAAGGCAGTGAGTCTTCCAATTATTCCTTCAAATGAGAATGCATTGCTTGGTACACACCTTAGCTCTTGGATGGCTGATACTCTTATAGCATAGATAGGATGCAAAGTTCTCAAGTATTTATTACATACTATTTCTTCTACTAACTGTCCTCCTAGGCATCTTATTGCACTTATGACTTCTTTCATCCTTGCATTGTATTGAGCAGCATTCTCTCCTTCTTCCATTTTCATATCATCAAATTTTTCTCTTAAGCTCTTTGTTTCGGCTCTCTTTGCATTATCATCTCTTTCATAGATTTTTGACAATGTTTTCCACATCTGATGTGCAGTATCACATCCTTTGATGTCATTATACTCAGCATAGCTTAGTGCTGAAGCAATATCTAACATTACTTGATTGTGCTCCTTTTTCTTGCTCATGTCATCTGCAGTGAGGGGTCCTGTAGGGTCCACATGATCAACTGTGATTGAGGTCTGTGCATAGTCACCTATTGATACGAGGTGTAGCTTCATCAGACTTTGCCATGCAACAAAGTTGTCTTTGTTCAGCTTGGGAACTTCTCTCTTGGACATCTTGATCTTCCGACTGCTAGTACCTTGAAACAAATCAGCAGTGAGCTCTAATACCAATTGTTAGAATTCTTTAGAATAACTGAGAGGGGGGGTGAATCAATTATCCAAGGTCCAATGATGTCCAATACAACTTTTTCTTCTAATCCTTAATGGAACATAACTAAAATTATCATGCATGCAACTAAACATTAAACAACCATGAAAGAAAACATGCATCACACCATAACACTAAGGATTTTGATGACCTAGAAATCGTCCAAGAATAAGAAGGTTTAAATGTGGTGGGGATGATGCCCACAAAATAACTGCACAATTGATTTCAACCACTTTTGATGGTCTGCCCTGTTAAAGGCTACAACACATTGTTAAATGTGACCCTGTTAAAGGATTTCTACACCCTGTTAGGAGTGTGCCTTGTTAGAGGACTTAAGAACATTCAACTTGGAATTTCACCTTGTTAAAGGATTTACATAGAGCTGTTAGGCTCACCGAAGTCCATAGGATTTACAGTCACCTTCTCAAAAGAATCTTTCATCCCTCTTTAAGGATCTCCTATCCTCCTGCTAAGGATCTCTTATCCTTCTCCTAAGGATCTCTTTATCCTTCTCTTGAGGATCTCTTTATCCTTCTCCTGAGGCTTATCCACCTAACTGTTAATCTAATCTAGCAGTGTAGGATTTCAATATCTAATATAATGGTAAGAAAGTATTAGAAGGGTTTTAACGTGATACAGATTGCAACTTCAACCTTGCAGATTTAAGATTGCTCTTTAGTCCTTTTCTATGCTTGGCTTTCCTCCCTTGCAGTGCTGACAGCTTGTTCACCCTTCAAGATCCGTCTCCTTGAGTTCTTCCACTTGTTATGCCAATGCTCTCTATGGTCACTTGATCAATTCAGAGCCTTGATGCTCTATTCTTACTCTTCTTGGCTTCTTCGCATGACCACACTTAAGACCAACTCCCTCTCATGCATGCGCACTTGATCTCTAACTTGTAACTCCTTATAAAGAAGTTTTGTTCTTCATTTCTCACTCAAATCTTAATTTGATCTTGAGAAAACGGTATTGTTTTCCCTCCAAATTGTTTCTTCTAGAAACTTCATGATAAGTCCACCAGCCTTTGCCTTGAATTGGTTTGCATGGTTTACATAGAATTCTGTGACATCTACTCGTTATCCTTATCATCCAACTAATTCACAAAATTTGATGTAACAAACTTATCATCACTGATCCAGCGAATCTTTGACTTAACAAATAATGTAGCAACTTGGCATCATTGGATTACTGATGCTTGGCTCCTTCTCTGTTACTCGATTCCTATTGTTATTTTACTGGCGCTCGGCACCTATAGCATTTTTTATTTGCTCGGCACTTGAAGACTCGGCTCTTGTATCTTGCTCGGCACCTGTATCTTGCTCAACACTTGTATCTTGCTCGGCACTTGATCTTTACTCGACACTTGAAGGCTGCTCGGAACACACTAAATTTGAACTTGCTCGACTTCAACTAAGAATCTGCTCAGCTCTAACTAGCTTGGTCAGCTCTCTCCAATGAACTTAGTTAGGCTTTACAAATGACTTAGTTAAACCTTACATCTTTGATGTGTCTCAGTGTGTCCATCCTCTATGTCTTAGAGTATGTCATCAATACACTATTTCATCAATGGCTTAGTTGATCCTTATACTTCATTACAACATCATAACTTCAACCTTTCTCTAGGTACTCTAGTTACATCTTATTGATTGCCACCTCCTTGTCAATCAACCAATTGATAGTACTTGGATCACTTAAGCAATTGTCATTCCTGCAAGTAGCAAGTTTGACATCAATGACTAAACAATGATTGAAAACATTCTTTACCAGTTCCATTATTCATGATCTTTACAATCATTTCCAACATTTCTTTGATTGGATCCTTTGATTTTTGGGAAAGAAATTTTTGAAGAAAATCTATACTAGACTAGGTAGGGAGAAAACCCTCAAAGAAAATCATTATTATAAAAGAAATTATTACCATGCCGCTTATTGTTGATCTTGTTGCCTTTATAATAATAAATTACAATTATTACTTCTTGTGTTCAAAGAAAATCTATATTGTAAACAAATACAAAGAACAATATTGACGGTGGATATTTTTGCCTTCATGATAGAAAATCACAATCTTTTTTAGTTTATACAATAAATTATAGTCTTGAAATAATTCTTTTTATAATATAATATTTCCAAAGAAAATCATCTATCCAGCTTAAGTTTTTATTATTTTTAAAGTCATCATACAACCCAATTACAGGGATTAAATGGAAAACCCATTGATCTTTGTCTTTATTACGTTGATAAGCATCCTACAATGGAAGAAGGATCATGAGATATTTTGTGTCCATGATCTTTCTCTACCTACTTTGAATCCTACTCAAACACCCAAACAAAGTTGCCACCATAATCAGAGCTGCATTTAGCTACAATGAGTTATTTTGATGACAAAAGTAATGATGGGAAATCCACTGTAGAGGAAAAAATCAGATACAACTGCAGTTTGCTGTCTTCAGTTTGATGTCTTCATGTGACCCTATCAACCAGCCACACATCAATTTGGATCCACCTAATTGCACAATTTTTGGCATTAATGATTATGTGATAAATACCATAGTTATTCAGTGAGAAATACTTACCGATGAAAACTGTAGTTTGACTTTTGCATTGATCTTTCTATGATAAATATCATTTATAGTTTGACAGTTTGTAATGATCACTTCAGGATGAGAATTGTAGTTCTCCATTTTAACCCTCCATAAACTTGCACTATGTCATCATTTTTCAACTACAACTACAGATCAAAATTAAATACTTGTGGCTAACAAGTCCAGTTCTCCATTTTAACCCTTCAACTACTTGCAGTGTGTCATCATTTTTCCACAAAATTAGAGATGTCATTACTGAAAAAATCTTATAATGTTAAATCTACCATTAACTCTTCACACACAATAGCCTCACAGAAATTGAGCGCACAACTTAGTGAATTTGTTCTTTCTTTTTATTAGTTGGAATAAGTTTTGTTGAAATGTATCATTTTACAATATTTCCTTTCAAGAATCAAATCATCTGGTTATTTTATTTTATGCTCTGTTATATATGTATATAACTTTAAAAACTTTATCATATAAGTTGATTTGCTAATTTATTCTATTCTCCTTCATTTGCAATTCTTTTCCCAAATAAAATTCAAAGCACAATTGATGAGAATATGGATTGCATGATTGAATCAATTTGGCCATTGTTCTCTTTAAAACTATTTTTTTATTGTAAGACCTATGATTTTGGAAAGAAGGATTTTTGGATAAAAATATGTAGAAGATCAATCATATCAGGTTTTTACACCTCATAAAATTAGATTGAAATATTTTTGGATTACTCTATTCGATACCTTTGTTAGTGGGTCTACTTTCATAGGTTGTGTCACCGCAAAATGCTTTTGAATGTGACTCCATGAATTTTTCTTTAATAAATTTAAAGAATATTTTGATTTTGTAATGTTTTATATTATCTGAGTAATCATTAATTTTTTTAATGTTTAATTCATTCCAATAAATGGATTGTTAAGTATGATCTGAAGTTGAAAGTAGAAGATATCTTATAATCAAAAGCAAATCATAAAATTAGATTGAAATATTTCTGGATTACTCTGTTCGATACCTATTTTCATAGGTTGTGTCAACGCAAAATGCTTTTGAATGTGACTCCATGAAATTTTCTTTGACAAGTTTGTAATGTTTTAAATTATATGAGTAATCACTTTTTTTAAAAAATTTATATCATTGTGATTGACAGATTGTTGAGTATGATCTCAAGTTGAAAGTATAGGATATTTTATAATCAAAATCAAAACTTATTATCATATCAAGATAGGTTTAGTTTTTAATATCTTACATAAGATTGATCATATCTTTTCAAAGTTTACTATTATTTATTAATTTAAAATTAATTTTTAGTCATATATGTTGTAGATACAAAATAAATTTAAGATTAATTTTTATTTTTTCTTTTATTATATTTAGTTTGCTAATACTTAGCTTTATTTTGTATGTATTATCGTAAATGGTTTAGGATTTCATAAATTATACTATTTTAAAATTTAACCATTAAATTTTAAATATTTTAAAAATATTTTTGAATTTGTTAATTTAATATAAATGTTTTATTATAAATAAAGCACATGCACAAAATCACATTATCTTCAGGACTAATACTATATTATTTTCTTTCAAATTGTAGGTATCTAATATATTGGTCATACAACTCATTTGACTACTTTAAAGGTCATTATCTAGGTCCTTTATATCTATTGACTTGCTTCAATAATATTTTCAGTTATTATTTAATAAATAAATTTCTTACATTGTATTGCATTTTTGTGTGATTATATAGAGATTTGAATTATGAAATTGACATTATACATGATATACATTTCCATTATATTCATAGGTTAGATATACAATGGACTTGTGCTGCAATGAAAAAATAGTGTCATACAAATATCAGATACATAAGACATCATAAATGGGCCACCTCCATCGAGTCCTACAATTTTCATAGGTTCAAATGGGTACATAGAAAAATCCATTAAAAATGTAATGAAAAACATTTGTGGTCATTTCCAAGAGATGGTAACTGATATTGAGAACCTAGTAGTACATATACATGATGTTGACAAGACTGATGTCAATGTAACAAGAGAAATAACATCCTTCATTAGAAAAGCAGCTTGCAAAATAGGAAGCATTGAAGTATTTGTCAAGGAGATGTTTTATGATAAGCATTATGATTTAGGTAACTTTCAAATATTAAGTGATGATTTCTTATTTCACTTGAACAAGTAGATATTGTAATAGGGTTCTTTGAGTTCATGTAGTTACAAAAACCACAACTAAATAAATTGTTCAACTCTCAAATGTTATGTGATGATTTCTTACATCACTTAAACAAGGAGATATTAACAACAAGGCTTCTTTGAATTCATGTACTTGCAAAAACTACAAATAAATAAATTATTGATAATATCTGTCCCACCAAATCCATGTAAATGTACTTTTATATTCTTATTCATTATTTTTGCATGAGTATTACTTAATCAATTAAAAAGTATATATGTCTTTGATAAGTAAGCATATATTCTATAGATACAAACACAATATTAAAATAGATAAATGAATTACTTAGTCATGAATTATATAGAACTATATATTTAATCATATTTTTATCAATCATATTGAAATATACTTTGTTTTTTTATATTATATTTTTTCAATATTAGCTATGGTATGTTCGAACTGAAATTTTGAATCAGAAGACCAACGAAGACTATATATAAGAGAATACCAAAGAGAGTATCATAGAAAATATTGTAGACAAAGAAGAGAACAAAAAATAGGATCTCAAATAGAAAAGAAAAAAGGGAAGAGAACTCAAGCTGATAGAGAATGATATGCAAAAAAAAAGGAAAATCAAAGTGTAAAACATATGGAAGTTAGCAATAGTGAGGATACAACTCTGCGAATAAATGTTCATCAAATGACACCTGCACAAACTTCTAATTCTCAATGTCAAGAAAGACAAGAGGATCATGTCAAACCAAATGAGACTGTCTATCCTTACTTGAATGGAAATATTCAGTTCAATGATGAACATGAAAATTTAGTCTCAATAGATAGTTTTAGATCTCAACTAGATAGTTTTAGAACCCCAAAGATGTGTTATGTTTGTCAAGAATCATATATTGGAACCAAAATATCCTAAAATTTTGAAGGTCCTATATGCAATAGATGTAGACAAGAAAGATGAATTCATAGATTTTCATCTTCAAATAATATGGATCCTGGACCACAAGTAGAGGATTTTTCAAATTGACATAAGTAGAGGAAATGTTGATTGCACGTGTAAGCCCAATACTGTAAGTGGCCCATGCAAAAGGTGGTCAATATAAATACAAAGGTCACACCATAAGTTTTCCTTAAAATGTACAACACGTTTCAAAAATATTGCCACACACAATACAAAATTTGCCCATTATTATTGTTAGAAGAAGGAATCAATGTGACACAAATTATAATTTCACTGTCAATAGAGATCATGTTTACAAAGCACCAAAATGTAAAATAGAGCATGACAAATTTTATTTAGATGTTATTATTGATGAAAATACTCTCAATGACCTACCAAGGAATACAGATGAAAATATATTTAGTAGATTAACTATAGTACAAATGGAATTTGACTCAGATACCAATGAAGTCGCATATGCCGGTCTTATGTTGGAGATTGATGAAGGTAATACAATAGAGCACACTACATCAATGGCTTCAAAACCACCAAATGCTTAAACAAAAATGGAATTAATCCAATTGTGGATTAATAGCCCTGATGCAAAACCAATAGCATTGATTGATTAGCTTGGTATTGGTTCTTCTCCTATCAATGAGTATGTAACATCAGGTTTACTAAAATGGCATTTCTAATACTATTCCCTGATGGAAGTTGTGACTAGTTAGAACCACGAATGAGGCATGTGCATCTACATGAATTTGTCAAACATTTATTTCTTTTCAATTGTTAGAGTTCTTGCACAATCCATGATAGATTTGTTTCTTCTTTCAACTATTCCATTCTGCTTAGGAGTACCAAGGGCTGATACCTATCTTTTAATTCCTCTTTCAATGAAAAAGTTATTGAATTCATTGGAGATGAATTCATCACCTCTACCAGATCTTAAGCATTTCAATCTTTTCATTGTTTCCTTTTTCTATTGTTGCTAGATACCATTTGAATTTCTCAAATGCTTCTAACTTTTCTCTAAGATACATAATAGTCATCAACAAAAAGAATAAATAATTTTTCTCCACTATAGCTTTCTATTCCAATGGGTCCACATAGGTTAGTATACACAATTTCTAAGACATCTCTAGACTACTAGTTTTTTCTCTTGAAACTAGTCTTTCTCATTTTGCAAATCTAATAATTCTTGCATAAACCAACATCTAGTTTCTTCAAACTAGGAATACCTCTTACTTTTAAAAAATTTCTTATCTCGACAATATTATCAAATTTTACATGACATAATATTTTGTCCCATAACCAGCTTTCTTCCATTTGAGCAATAAAACATGAACAATCACCAAGATCAAGATAAAATAGGTTACCTCCTGTTTGTTTTCTTGATCCAATTAGATTTCCTTTGTCATCCAATAGTCTTGCCTTCTCATTCATGAATTTCACCTTGAATCTAATGTTGATTAGCAGTGCCACACTCAATAGATTATTCTTTAGTCCTTCAACCAAATAGGCATTGTCACATACAAGTTCTTTGGTTAATGAGATTTGGCCTTTCCCTTTTATGCAATAGGGTTCATTATTTCAAAACCTTACACTACCACCATTATAGTCTTCAAAGTGTTCAACATTTGTTTTGTCTCCAATCATATAATGTGAACATCCACTATCTATGATCCATATGTCATTTTTACTAACATGAGAGATAAGTGTCATCTTATCTTCTTCTTCATCAAATTCATCTTTCACAGTAATGTATACTATCTCATCTTCACTATTATCAAAATATTTAGCCATAAAACAATTCTTCTTACCTTTGTCCTTGAATGAGTTTTTATTTTTGAAATCCTTCTTGTCATTGCACTTGTGACTTTGCTTCTCATCCTTGCTTTCTTTGTTTGGGCACCTGGCAGCAATATGACCAATTTTTTTACATGAAAAATAGATTAGGGGAACTTTAACTTTGTATTTTCCTCTACCTCTAGAATATTTCCTTGCAAGTAAAGCCTCAAAAAATTCAAGATCACTATCAGAAATTTCTTCTAATTCTTCTTCACTTTCTAACTAAATGTTCTTTATTTTCTTGTCTTTCTCCTTAAGTGAAAGTTTGGCCTCAAATGTAGATTCAATATTTTTAGAAGTTGAAACATAATTGTCATAGTTCTCTAGCTCAAAAGCTATCAATCTTCCTAGTAAGGTATCCGAAGTTACCTTGTGATTTATCTCACACCTCTTTTCTTGAATAGTAGATACTCTGATTGCATAGATAGGAAGAAATGTTCTAAGAACTTTACTTACAATAGTTTCTTCCTTGATTTCTCCTCCATAAGATCTAATTTCACTAACACTGGCTTTGATTCTTTCTACATATTTGGAAATATTTTCATCTTCTCTCATTCTCATCTGATCAAACTATCCTCTAAGGCTTTTTTTGCTTTGGCTCTCCTCACATTGTCATCACCACCATAGATTTCCTTTAGCTTTTTCCACATGCCAAATGTAGTTTTGTAGTCCTTAATATTATCAAATTCATCATAGCTAAGATCAGATGCAATATCAATCATCATGGTGTTATGGTTTTTTTTCTCAGCAATGTCTCTAATAGATAGTGTACCAATGAGAGTTGTGTATTCTTCATCAAAGTATTTCAAGCCTGAAGCACTAATGGAAACTAGATGAAATCTCAGGAGTCCCTGCCATGCTAAAAATTTGTCTCTATTATGTTTTGGAATTTCTCTCTTGTAAGACATTGTGACCTTTAGCTTAGGTCCTTGAAACCTTTCTTGCAAGCACCAAAAGCTTTAATACCAATTTTTGGAAATATAGGAGTAACTAAGAGGGGAGGGGTGAATCAGTTACCACTAAAATATATCGTAGATCCCTTAGATGTTAGATAAAACTAATTGTTGTTGTCATTCAGTAAACACACATAAAATGTTGTAACTTAGAAAATGTAGAGTGTGATTTACTTTTAACTATTCTTAAAACATTAACAGTGCTTAATTTGTAAACATAAGAGAAATAAAATGAACACGTGAGACACTAGGATTTAATGTGGAAACCCAATATGGAAAAAACCACCAATGTAACTAGTTACTATTTTCACTCTTTTGAAGTGAGCCCTATTAGGAGCCAACCTGGTTAAAGGTTATAAAACACACTATTGCGTGTGACCTTGTTAGAGGATTTAATCACCCTATAAGGAGTGGCCTTGCAAGAGGTCTTAAAACAATTCAATGGAATTGTCACCTTGTTAGAGGATTTACAACTGACTATTAAACCAACTCTATTAAGAGATTTTGGATCACTATTACAATGGTAAGAAAGTAACAATGAAATAACCTGACTATGATGCAAATGAATTGCTAATTATAGATCTCTATTCTACTTCATACTTGATCCTTCTTGATCATATAACACTTTTCTACTCCACAAAGATATCTGCTTATCCTTCAAGTTCACTCGTACTCTTTCTTTCTCAATTCAATTAGCACATTTGCACACACTTGAAAAAAATCAACTTGAACTTTCATTTATACCATCTAGATTGTCAAGTTGGCTCAATTAAAAATTACAATAACCAATAATCATTACCATAGTCAGCTAGAAAAAATACTTAAAGTTATTAAACTTCTTATGTCAAAACAAAAATCTCCTTTATTGGCTGACCCTGCTTGGTAAAAACTAGTTCAGAGATGATAACCTATGTTAACCAATAAAAGCTTGTTTAACATTGCAAACTTGCAAAATCCTTTGGAAACCAAGTGAATTCAATGAATAGTGACTCTGTCTAATTTCCTTCACTAACCATGAGAACTCGGTTAACACTATTTCCACAGAGTAATCTTTAGGAATGTTTGGTAGACAAGGAAAACTATCTTGCTAACCAAGTAAGCTAAGTAAGCACTTGCAGACAACTGATATGACATTTTTGTAACATCAAAGAAAACACACAATTAGACAATTGTATCCAACAACTCCTACACATGTTGTACATGGTTTATTATACATAAAAATAGTTTGATATGCATGTGAAATCATAGATTTGTTCTTGGACTCTTAACTACTTATTCCACTACAAAACTAAAAGCTACAACGTAAAACTTCACCTCAATATATGCATGAAAAAAGACTAAAACTACTGCTAATTATGTCATTAGAAATTTGCATGATCTTTTTGATTTAGCATAATAGTCTTAATAAAAATTACCATCAATAAAAAATTTAAAACTTGTACAGGCAACACATTAGCAAATAAGGGCAATAATCTTTGATCCTCAATTACATCATTCAAAGAGAATTGTAGGTATGCTTCTTTAGTTAGAAATAAATAAAATGATTTTGGGTAGCATCATTGCTAAAAAGGTATTCATTTGCTCCAAGGACATTTAGTGTCTTTTCTCTTTTCTTATTGTAAGAGCCTATAATAGTCAAATGATACCCAAGTTCCTTCTAAATATTGACACTAATTAATTTAGTAAAGAGAGTCCCTATTAGGAGACTTTGAATTTCTGTAGGAGATTCCAACCCTATTAAGAGTTGTTCTAACCTTGTTAGGAGTTGTGGTATTGTAGATACAAGATGAGCCCACTGCCCAAACATGCACTTCCAATTACAAGAAGAGCTCACTACCCAAACAAGTAATTAGCCTTCTAGAATATAAATATTGTAACTTCTTTCTTGACTAATCCCTGATCTTGAGTTCAATCTTGGATCACAAAAATAGCTTTACAAAACTTTTCATATGATCATTTTCATAAAAGTTTGCATATAATTGCTCAACACAACTTCTACACCTTTCATCACAAGATTTCCTTTGCATAAATACCATGCCTTTAAAAAAATTTCTGCTAGGTTGGCTAAGACCATAATACAAGTTTCCAACTTAGAGTAAACATCTAGGATGTCGTCCCTAATTGGTCAAGTAATTATTTTGTAAACAAAATGATTCCTTTACTTTAATTTTGTTGTCTTGTTACATTGCTAAAACACAAATATCTCTTTTTTGTATAGTATGTATTCACTTCCAAGGTTTTACACATCATCATCAATATGTATACTATCTCCATTTAACTTTTCTAGTCATCATATAACATTAGTAACAAGTTACATACAAAATAATACATTGTTGTATACCAAATTCATACATAGACAATTTTTGAGTACCAAAAGCTAATCATCTTTATTTCCAAGGTTTCATGTAAGCATGTACATCATGTGTTGCCATAAATGATAACAATTATATATCTTCATTAGCCAATTGTCAAAAATCTCCCCCTTGTCATTGATGGAAACAAAATAGGGAAAATTGGCTAAGTATCAAAAACTTAAAATAAATAGCACATTAACATTACATCTATTACAACTTGTCCATCTTACATGTGCTACCCTTTACAATATGATTTCATAATTTATAATATTATCTTCTCTTTACCTTATTTACAATTTTCTTATGTACTTCTCCCCCTTTGACATCAATGACAAAAGTTAAAATGTCAAAAACTATCCAAAATCTGTCCATCTACTGTCAAAATCTTTGTAAACATTTGCCTTAAATCGATAGTATCTTCATGCAATCATCAAAAGTTTCCTTAAGATTGCTCATGCCTTTCTTCCACATATCCTTGGCTAATTTGGTAGAGGTGAGAATTTCACATAGAGCATATGATGCAATCTCAACTACATTAATATTGGAGTGTAAAAAGTTAGAATAAGTGTCCTTGGCCTTGACAAATCCCTCCAATTATTTCTCAATAATAGATATTTTTAGAGCAATAGATTCTCTAAAATCTGATACTATCTTCAAAATTCGTTCCTTTTAAAGTTCTAGTTTCCTAATATCATTATGAATACTAGCCACTTGTCCTTAAAATCATCAATTTTACTAGTAGGATGTTGTAACTAGCTAGATAGAGCCTCAAGCTGACTCATCTTTCCTCCAATCTAACTGTCAATATCCTTAATCAACTTATGAGATAGTGTATACTTGATGTACAATATCTTGCCATCCTATTAACACTTCCACAGTTCCTTGATACAAGTATAAGGACTTATGAAATCATTCTTAATATTATGATAAATGGTGCTAAACAAGTTAACATCATGTGAGATCTATGCCTTCAATTATGAAACATTCAACAAATTTTTGAATTCCTCATCAAAAGATTATAGCATTGGTTCTACCCTCTATTCAGGACCCACCTCTATATGTTGCACTACTAGAGTACTACATAATCTGTTAGTAACCTCCATCAAGGTTCTCTACAAGCTCTTCATTGTCTTGTTCTTCTAAATAAGCTTTGACGAAGATGAGATCAAACTAATTTGATCATCATCATTATTTTTTAGGTTAGTAAGTGAAAGCAGAGTAAATGAACTAGAATGTTTAGTGTCATATTCCCTTTGTTTCTTTTTAGCTGCCTCTTTGACTCTTCTTTCTTCTTCCTCTTTCTCTTCTCTTTCCTTTCTTTCTTTTTCTCTCTTTTCTTCCTCTTCTAATCTCTTCTTCTTATCTTCCTTTGTTTTCTTTTTCATTTCTTCTTCATCTAATATTTTCTTTTATTCCTCTACTTTTCTTTTCATCTCATCTTGAAGCAATTTCTTCTTGGCCTCTTCTATTTTCTTCTTCTCTTCTTCTAATAGCCTTTTCTCCTCTTCAGTTAGTTTCAATTATTATTTAATATCCTTGGTATGAGGTTCATTCTATTTGAAACTCTCAAATGGGTTAGTATCATCAATGTTAAATGTAACATTGGTCTAATCTATCTATATTATCTCACCACTCACTAAAACTTCTGAGGTTCTAGATGCTGGTGAAGATGTTTCCTTGGACTCTGTCATCATCTAACTTATAGCTACCATAGTTTCACTCTTTATCTTATCTTTCTCACCCACCATAAATAGAAATGGTCTTACCTTGTTTCTCAAGTAAGGTGCTAGATTGTTTAACAATCTATTGACTTCTTCTTCATCATCAACCTTGCATATTGTTCTTAACATAGAATTTTGAAGTTCTATGTCCTCTTCTTGAGCTAGTGCCTTCTTTTCAATGAGTTTGTCATAGACTTTCTAGTTTATTGTACCTTCAATATCTTTAAGTTTTAAATTATTGGCTATTATGTATCTTACAATAGAGATATCAATTTGATCATTTTCAAAATTATTATACAAGTCATAAAATTTGTTCATCTGCACAAAGTTGCCTCCATTAGCAATAGCTGAGTTTATCTTCTTTTTCTTTGGCTTTGAGGGTTGCTGAGCTTTTCTTGCTAACTACTTAGAAGTAGTTACCTTCTCTACCTATTCACCTTCTTGTTCTTCTTCTTCACTAGACTCAATAATTTTCAACGATGTCTTTTGTCTTTTTCTTAGTCTAGTGGCTTATTGCTTGACCCTTTTAGTGTTTGTAGTCACAGCTTCCACTAATCTCTCTAAATTTCCTCTTTGGCTCACTTGTCTGTGTTGAGATAATGGGTGTTGCACACATTGCATAATATTGTTATTTTATTATTTTATTTTATTATGTAATGTTGTACCTAGATGGACGTGCAACATGTAAAGATTCTCATGGAATATTCTTGATGAGTTGTATTGTAACATTGTGATAATATTTCATGTAATTATTTAATATTGGGGAAAAGAATTAAATGCCCAATATTAAATGTGGGGTCAGTGGGTTAGGTAGCACATGGTTTATGTAATACCACTTGGTCGTTTTGTGGGACTTGCTACTATATAAGCAGCCACAAGGGTAGTTGTTGTAGAGAGAGTAAGAGAGAGTGACAAGGAGAAGAAAAAAAGGCAAGATTCGAGCGGGACAAGGCTTGACAGGTTAGCCAAGGGAGCATTTGTGAAGGTTGAAAGCATGGCATGTGATGTGTGGATTCATGCTTGTTCACATAGTTTGCTCGGTTGTGGCTATGGCCATGAAGGCTTCCATGGTTGTATGGCAATGGTATTTTTGCTGAATAATATATGATGATGGATGCTTTTGGAGGTTGGGTTTTTCCCTCAATGAAGGTTTCCTAGGGTATATCTTGTGTCACATTTTTTGTGGGTATGTTGTCTATTCTCTTGCATGTGGATTTTAATTCCGTGTTTATTTTAGATCTATTATGGATTATGTGGAAACGGCAATTATATTCTTTCTTGCCAAGTTTCCTTACAAGTGGTATCAGAGCTATGGTTTTATTATTATAACCCTAGGTTGAATCCATGGGAATGCATGAGAGGATAAAAGAAAGGGCAAGATATGTGAATGATTTATTGCAGATCTAAGGGTTTTGGATTTACTGTTATGATGGGATGTTAAAATATTTGGGCATGTGAAATTGTTGGACAAAAATATTTTCCCGGATGTTTCATTTAAATGAGGGTTTTGGGGGGTAGCTTGCAAAAATGACCTCCTGGGTAAAAATAGACCTCACCATTGGATTCGGTTCGACATTTCCATAAATTTTGATATATAATATGCCCTAGTTTGGCCATGTTCAGAGAAAATGAAAGAGGTTTTTAGTTTCAGCCCATGATGGCCGTCAAATTTAATCCCATCAGAATTTTCGTCACTAAAAAATAAAAATGAAAAATCGTACTGAAAATGGTAAAAAGACTGTCTTAGTAAAATGGCCATAACTTTCTCTCAGAATATCGGATTTCAGAGTTCTTATAGGCGTTGGAAAGCTAATTCAGAGCACTATAACATGGCATAGGTTTGGTTCTATAATTTTGAAATTTTTTTAGGTTTTGAGAGCCCTAAAGTCAGATGTTTTTTATTTTGAGCATGAATTGGGGCATAACTTGGGCATACAGAGTCGGATTTTGGACTTCAAGTAGTCAATGGAAAGCTCTTGGAGAGCTCTACACATTGGTTCAGATTTGGTGTAGGTTTGGCATAATTTATTTGTTGATATATTGATCTGAACAGTTTATAGATATATTTTGACTATGGTAACTTGTGAGTTTATGGCATTGGAGATTTAAGATTTGATGCCATTGTATACTCAGTTCATATTTCAGATTGGTCTCATGATGATATGGTTATCAGTGTTTGGTTTGGATATGTATGATGACTTGTTGGATCTACGAGTTGTGTAGTGTTGTAAGCGGTTTATACTTACAGGTTGCATTTATAGCTTGGTTATGGGTTGTCTTTGCCCATTGATCTTTCATTATTGATGCATATTCAGATTGGTGGCTTGGATTTGGGTTGTCTATGCCCTAAGTCACATGATTTTTTCTTCATATAGAAGGGATGAGATGTTTTTACCAGGTACAGTCATGGTGGAGGATTGTGGTTGACTATGCTGACAGGTTGGACATATTGAGAGCCAGATACTCAGTTCAGGGATGTGACCATGGTGTCATGGATTTTGGCATGACATGATTGGTTATACAGGTACATCCTTGATGTTCATTAGCTTGGATTTTCTGATTTGGTTATGGTGTTATATCTTCTTGGTTGAGGATCATGGTTATTTAGTTTCTTTTGAGGAGCTCATGATGTGCACTTTGAGTTCTTTGATGGTTTGATGCCTTGGTTGATTCTCATGGTTAGAAGATGGTTTTTTATCATTATGTCATGGATAGCTTGAATACATGGTTTAGTGGGAGCTTGTGACAGTGATGGGGTGACAGTGCAGGATTAGTTCCTAGTTTGGTTTGGATCTTCATATAGAAGATGGCTTTTATGATGCCATAGGTGACTTGGTACCATAGTTGAGTGGGATTTGTTGGCATTGATATATTTATTGAGTGTTTACAGATGTTGGAGGTTTTTCTTAGATCCTATTGCTGTAGAAGCGTCTTTGACATTTGCATGGTGCACTTGTTATCTTCATGGTGTTTGAAGATGGTTAGATCTTGAGGACTCATGGAGTTCTTGGTTATCTTCATGGTATGTGGAGATGGTTCTTCATGGTATGTGGAGATAGTTTTCTTCATGGTGTATGGAGATGGTTGCATCTTGAGGACTCACAAGGTTCTTGGCAAAGGTGTGGTTTATGCTTTTATTTGGCATGTTATCCTTGGTATGAGGATGGTTTCATTATTATGTCATGGTATACTCTTGATACGCGTTTAGAGTTGTGACATGTTATGGTATGTTCATATGGAGCATGTTATCTCTTTTAGTTGAGATGGTAAGATCATGTTGTCATGTTTATGTTCCTGAGGCCATGGTTGGAACTTTGACATTGATCTTGGTTTAGTTTCTTGGTATTGAGTACACTGATCATAAGCTGGATACTTCATGATATTGCTATCTTGCATTTGGAGTTGGCATGGATTGATTGGTTACAGGTGTTGATGGATACTTAGAGACGGTGGTGATGCTGATTTCTCTTGGATTAGAGAAGTATTTGTTGGGATGATTGATGGTTTCAGCAGGAAGTCTGAGGGGCAGTCACCTGATATGGACTTGAGAGGAGATTGTTCTTAGATGAGTCTTGGTTGGAGACTTGGGTATCTTGATGAGCATTATCATTCCCCACTCTTGGTCTACTCGGCGGTTTGCTACTTGAGAGGTATAGCCCATTGTTTCTCTTAGTTGCATTATATTTATGCTTGTCTTTCATGGATATGGATCTTGAGCTATGGTACATGAGTTAGTTCTGGAAGGTTCATTTGAGAGATGGTTTAGCATTGGTTATCTCCATGTGCATATGTTGTTATGCTGGTTGAGTTTGGGAGATGGTTTTATATTGGGCATTTTCCTTGAATTAGGAATGGTTATTCCTTGGATTAGGAATGGTTTATTGAGTTTGATCTTCTTGTGAGAGGCTTACATCCATGATTAGTTATATGGTATGGTTTGGGTGTTGTTGAGGCTTCTTGTTGGGGTTTTATGGAGGAGATCATACTTGCACAGTTTACATCTAGAGGTGTGTGTAGAAGGACATGATACAGGTTATGATTTGCATGGTTTCTCTAGTCTTGGTTATCTTCCTGGATGTTCAGTTTTGCTTACATTGGATTTGAGATTGGTTGGAGATTGTGATCACTGGTTTGTGCTCATGTATGTCATGTGAGAGATGACATGGTTATTCCTTTATCTCTTTCCTCTGTTGGTTGTGGTGAACTTGGGAGAGCATTGGAGACTTGTTATGAGATTTGTTCTTGCAGGATATTATTTTATGTATTGTGGATGTCCTTGATACTACATGGATTCACTTCTTTGAGATATTGTGAGTGGATTAGTTGTAGATTTGACATTATCTTTTGCAGTGGGAGCTTCTTGGTATATATGTGGCAAGTATTGCTCTTGAGGCTTGTGATTGCAGGTTATAGATTCGATATGTCGGTGATATAAGATTCACTTGTTATACCTTTGAGGTATGGATAGTTGGATGGGTTTGGCACTTTGCTGTGGGTGTTATTTCAGCTATGGATATTTTGACAACTACGGATACATGTGATTACCTTTGGATCAGGTTTTTTGTGCTTGGCATTTTAGTTGTTACAGGATTTTATGATCTTCTAATGCAACAAGTTGGGTGGTTTTCTCTTTGGATGGCTTCTATGTATGTCCAGTGGGAGTGGCATAATAGGAGGTGAGATCATTCATGTTTGAGATGCTGGATACTTTGATTTTGTTGTGGGTACTAGGATGGAGCACTTGGTGTATTTTGATCCATGATGGTGGATGTGCTGGGAGGGATTGTTCCCTTGTTCATTTATGTGGCTACAGATTGACCCTATGCAATGTATACAACAAGTGGGAGATTGTTGAGATAATGGGTGTTGCACACATTGCATAATATTGTTATTTTATTATTTTATTTTATTATGTAATGTTGTACCTAGATGGACGTGCAACATGTAAAGATTTCCATGGAATATTCTTGATGAGTTGTATTTTAACATTGTGATAATATTTCATGTAATTATTTAATATTGGGGAAAAGAATTAAATGCCCAATATTAAATGTGGGGTCAGTGGGTTAGGTAGTACATGGTTTTAGCACATGGTTTATGTAATACCACTTGGTGGTTTTGTGGGACTTGCTACTATATAAGCAGCCACAAGGGTAGTTGTTGTAGAGAGAGTAAGAGAGAGTGACAAGGAGAAGAAAAAAAGGCAAGATTCGAGCGGGACAAGGCTTGACAGGTTAGCCAAGGGAGAATTTGTGAAGGTTGAAAGCATGGCATGTGATGTGTGGATTCATGCTTGTTCACATAGTTTGCTCGGTTGTGGCTATGGCCATGAAGGCTTCCATGGTTGTATGGCAATGGTATTTTTGCTGAATAATATATGATGATGGATGCTTTTGGAGGCTGGGTTTTTCCCTCAATGAAGGTTTCCCAGGGTATATCTTGTGTAACATTTTTTGTGGGTATGTTGTCTATTCTCTTGCATGTGGATTTTAATTTCGTGTTTATTTTAGATCTATTATGGGTTATGTGGAAATGGCAATTATATTCTTTCTTGCCAAGTTTCCTTACAGTCTGAACATCTAATAATACTATATAAGGAATGTTGTGCTCTAAAGATGTCTCTACAATAGACACTGACAAAGGTTACACATTTAATATACCTTCTTTCATCATCTATCTGACTACCTGTGACTCATTCTCAATCATACTATCCTCTATTAAAGCTTTCTTCCTTATTGTTTCAATCTTCTTGTGAGATTTCTTCTCCAAGTATTCTTGATGAGCTAACTAGGTAATCTCATCATATGTTCCAAATCTATATTCAACTTGCTCTTTCTCTGATTTCAATAATAAGTCAATATATCCATCTATTGTTTCATCACTTAATTCATAACCTAAGTGATTAGGAAATGTTTCCCAAGGTTCTACTACTTGAATATAAGTAAAATCTATATCAACCATAACACAAATATCTTCTTTAAATCTATCCACAATTGCAAGTGCAATTCTAAATCTTTGTCTCATTTCATTCTAAAATGTTTTCATTATCAAGTTTCCACTATCCGATATTCTATTTATTAGATGTCTTCTACATACATCTATGATTTTTTCCATTGCACACATCTCACTGGTCATAATCTCTGTGACTGAAAAGTATGGAAATCTCTTAAGTATATGAAAGAATATGTGATTCATCAATGACTAAAATCTAAACACAATGTTCTTAGTCCTTTTGATCTTTTGTAAGTTGTTAATAAGTTGTATTCTTAGAATTTCACTAAGGTTAACTTGTTCCTTCTCAACACATAACTTGTAGGCTGCATAGATGAATCTGACTAACAATTCATCAATCTTTGAACTTGTACATATAGAGTAGGCAATGATTCTACTCAAGAATCTTACATCATCTTGCTTAATTTCACTTATCATTATGGCCTTTCCATTATACACTGCTTTTGTGTAGCTCTCAACTTTCTTCTTAACTAGTTTATCACCTATAGGTACACTACCTTGTTTGCAAAGACCAGCTACCTCATTAATATTTTTGGTTGAAATATCAACTACACTATCTTGTGTCCATAGGTTTCCATCATGTATTCTACTTAGTATATGATCTATGTCCAATTTTTGGTAGAAATGATATTTGAACTAGTCTAGTTCCTTCAAGTGTTCAAAATTTGGTTTATAATCATATCATGATTAAATACTAATTCTGTATCCTTGTTCATATACTCATTCCCAATAGATTCAAACTTACTGGTAAGATAACTTCCTATATCTTCCAAATACACTACATTGTTCAAAGTAATGGATAATGTTGAGTTAGGGTTTCCTTCTATGGGTTTCAAGGAAACAACCTTCAATTGTAGTCTCTCCTTATTCTCAACATTGTGAACTACTGACATATCCATGATTCTAAAAAATATGAACTTTAATCAAAAAAATTCTACAGAGAATGATAAAATACCTTTTTCCAAAAATAGGGTTTTCTTTGAAATCACGTTGTCAAGTTTCTTCTGAGTGCTCCATGCTACTAATGTGATTGTAATGAAGTGATAATCAAGTATTCTCTCCATTTTATTCCTTCAACTTGAACTTGCAATAATTGCATTCTTTGCAAACATGAAAAACTGTCAATTACATTATGGAAAAAAATATTAGCTCAAGATTTTTTTTTTTTTGATCTTCAAATGCTACCTAGGGTTTACTATAGTTTTCTCTCATCATGACAATGCTCCACAATACTTCACTTCATGAAATTCTTTGCAAAAAAATAGTTTTCATCTTTTTTTATAGAATTGGCATTCGCTATAATGATAGTAACTTTTAATTCCTTCATAACTAGTTTAAATAAGCTCCAAATTACAAGTGAGCTTAGGTACCATCTAAAATTATCTTGATACACCTTTTCCCAACTTCACTACCCATAACTTGATCTCTAAATGAAGTTTTCAAATGTTGGTGTTGTGAACAAGTTTAATTCAACTTAATTGAATCAAATTCAATAATTCACTTTGATCTTCTTGTCTCATCATCTTCTAGCTTTTCTTTTGGGATGTCTAATCCTTTTACAAATGCCTCATTGAGTTCTTCTCAAAGTTCACTAACTACATTTCTTTGTTCCTTATTGTCTTTATTAGTTCAAGAGTTTCTTTTATAGTTGCTTCTATATTTTTGACATTTCTTCCATCAATCCTTCTATTTCTTAAGTTTCTTCCATCATTCCTTCTATCTCCAAAGTTTTATTCAATTCTAAATACTTTGCTATATGTCTAAAGTTGTTACATAACTGACATATTGGTGTTTTACTTCTAAGATTCTACTGATCATCAGGTGCATGACAATTTTCAGCTATGTATCCAAAGTTGTTGCACTTACAATACACAATCTATCTTCTTTATTCATAAGGTCTTTCTTCTCTTGATGTCCTTTCATTTGACCTTCTTCTATCTATAGGGTTAGTATTTTTGGACATTCTACTATTTCTTCTATCAATATCATATTTAGGTTTACAATCCATTGCATTATGACCCATACCATGACAATTATGACAATAAAAGTTCTCGACATGATTAGATGACCTATTTGTACAATCTCTATTCATATGACCTATTTCATTGCATGAAAAACACTTACCTCTAAATTCATACCTAGTTTCCTTAAGAGATTCCACTTGCTTTGATTCATCCAATATCTCAACTTCCTTGTCTTGTCCAACTTCTTTAGGCTTATTAGAAGATTGATTGTATTCAATCTTAACATCATATTTATCTTTTTCTTTTAGATATCATCTAATCTCAGGTTTCTTTGTAGACATGTTAAATAAATAACAAGGACTAGTCTTATCATAAGTAGATAACTGTATTAACATTGAATCTTCAAGATTTTCTCTGCTACAATAAAGCTTATTAAGTTGTTGCCTACACTGAGTTAGTTCACCTTTCACAATAGTATTTTATTTCTAAAGTTCTTCATGATATTCTTTCAATATTTCAAGCTCAGAGCAAAACTACAAGCTAGACCATAAAACTTCTGTTGGAATTACAATAGGAAAGGTGAAGTGGGGGCTGAATCAAGACTTCAAAATTGAATCTATAAAAATTTCAACATATATCCATCTTATACATTCAATGATAAAAATAAAATAATCATGCAAAGCATATGCATCTAAACCATATAAACATGTAAGAATTCACACATATAATACCATATATGATTACCCAGAAACCCTCCAAGTGAGAAGGTAAAACTAAGGTGGGGATAATACCCACAAATATTAACTACTATAGCAATAAAATATATCCAATGAAGGTTACAATGTTTTGACCATGAAACATGATCTACCCTATGAAAGGTTTGCCCCATTAAAGGTTTACAAAGGCTATTAGGTCTCACCTTATTAGAGGATTTTAACACCCTGTTACAAGTGTGCCATGTTAGAGGACTTTAACTTACAATTAAACAAGCACCCTATTAAAGAATTTCATATAGTCTGTTAGGACTACTCTATAAAGAGATTTGACTAAAATCACCCATTAAAATGTCTCAGAATAGATCCTATAGTTGGTACTAGCTTGCCTGATAATAGATCACCTCTAAACAATGTCTTCTTGATCCTTTCTCAATCAGATGCTTCAATGTTGTATCCTTTTCTCTATCCTCTATTTTTCTCTAACTAATTCTACAATTCACTCTTTCATCTAAGTCACTCTAAATGCCATGTTTGTGCATGCAAAACTATTCTCTCTACTCCTTCAAATCCTTACACTCTCTCTATGAAAGCTTAGAGTATCATCCTTCTTAAGAAGACATGGTGACTTAGGGTTAGGTATGAATCTATGGTTGAGATTCATCCATTTTTTTACTTAAACCTTCCCATTTTCTGATTGGTTACATGTAATTGCATAGGGATTCCAAATAGAGATTCTTCCTTATCTCTAAGATATCAAAATCTAATCTTAAGTTAGCTCAAAAATGGTTTATATAGTTTTTGTACCAATACAAACAAATATGTCAAAACTATTTCACTTGGCATTTGAAGTCTTTGATGCTTGGTATACACTAGTCTTTATACTATGACTCAACACCTACATTTCTTGGCATCTTATTTACTTAGCTCCTGTATCACTAAACATGGTCTATCTACTCGGCACTTGAGTGACTCGACACTCACAATAGCTCAGCTCAGTCTAACATGTTGTGCTTGACATGTATTACTAGTTTGGCATGAACTAAGTAATTTTAGTATGTTGACACTCATTTGTCAAAACTAGTCTGAGATCAACAATCTCCCCCTTTGACATGAGTGTCAAAAACACTTGAATATACATTAACATTTATGTTTTCTCGAGCATATCATATCCATAACTTGGCTTATATAGAAAACTTCAAAATTTCTAATTTTTTAAATAACTTAGATACCTCAAATTTTGATAACTCTCTCTGAGTTAGTATGTCTATTCCATAACCAAAATTCTATACTCTCTCTGAGTAAATGTGTCTCTGCTAATACACTTTGACTTCATGCTCTATTTTTTTGATTCTCTTTCATCTAATTTTGCTTGTTTCATTCTCTCAATTTCTTTTTTATCTCCTCCTTTATCTTATCTCCCCCGTTCTTGTTATTCTACCCTATATCTTATTCTCCTCTTGTGTATTTTCTCCCCCTTTTTGACACTTATGTCAATGGGCTATACACTTATTGTGTGTTTTTCCAAAAAAGATTAATGGACATCCAATATTATTTTGAGGGCTACATCCTAATTATTACACGTGACATCCAATGACTTGACTTGGATGGCAAGCTTAGCAATAAGGTGAACTAGACTTTCTAATGTAGAAAGATTGGGATCTTTCTTTATTAAGGTCTTGGCATAGCCTAGTTCCTTTTGTAGTATTTCCATATGGAGGGTGAGGATAGCTTGAATGCTTGTTAGTATGGCCCTTATGTTGACCTCGTCTACTATCAATGCACCTAACAAACTTTGTGTCTAATGCAATGCCCTGAAATGCTTCTCACTCTAAGCTAGATTTGATGGTAGTCTTGCACCTAATTTAGATTTCACTTTCTAAGCACAAAATGTGACTTCTGGTCTCTTGGGTGAAGAGTGTAGGATTGCATAGTTTTTTGTACAATGACAATATATTCTCAAGTACCTTCTTCACATCCTTAACCTTATTTTTCAATGCAACTTGATTTAGTGCTATGTCACCAAATATTTTCTCATTAACCTTGTTCTAGAACTTCTTTTCTGACCATTCTAAAAGTTTTGCATTTGTATCAAGGTCTTCATTACTGACCTTCTCCACTACATCTTTCATTTTTTCTATTAGTGGTTTGGTCTCTTTAGGATTTGGTAGATTGAATGCATCTAGAAAGATGTCCTTAATATCTTGAAGTGCTTGATTTTGCCAATATTCTCTCCTAAGAATTTCTTGATGCTTTTTCTATTCTAAGGCATGTTGTAAAATTCCTATTTTTTCTAATGTCATTGTATCATAGTCATATTTTGGTATTAAAATCTCTTCCTCAAGGCTTACATGTCCATAATGTATTACCTTTTTCTACCTTTGATGAACTCAAGATCGACACTAAGATCTGTAGTAGAATAGCATCTATGCTCAAGTTCTAAAGAGTTTTTGTAGGAGTTCTATATGTGGGTAAGGATACTAAAGCTTGAATGTAAATGTGTTCCTTCACCTTAGGTGTCAGTTGTATCTCTATAGACATTCTATATTCTACTACAATGACTTGACTTGCACCTTATCCTTGTGTTGTAGGTGTAGACAAATTTATCTAACCTGTTTCCTTCTATCTTGTTGTTAGAATTCTTTAGAATAACTGAGAGGGGGGTGAATCAATTATTCAAGGTCCAAAATGCCCTATTAATACCTTTCTAATACTTTTATACCCTTTTCATCTATTCAAACTTAAAACAGTCATATAAGAAAATTATTGTAAGTCAACATGCAAAGATAAAGCATTCAAGATCAACACATAACACAATGATTTACATGGAAACCCAATTTGGGAAAAACCACTAGTAACATGCTACTTGATTCTCACTCTTTTGAAGTGATGCCCTATTAAAAGCCTGCCCTGTTAAAGGCTTACAACACACTATTAAATGTGACCTTGTTAGAGGATTTCACCAAACTGTTAGGAATGGGCTTGGTTAAAGGTCTTTAGAACATCCACTTGGAATGTCACCCTATTAAAGGATTTATCTAATGGTTGTTAAACCAACCTAAGTCCATAGGATTTATCTTACTATTACAATTGCTAGAAAGTAACGATAATGGTCTTTTGATCTGACATAACTTACAACATACTTTGCAGATTTCAGCTCACTCTTTCAGTTCAATCCTTATGCTTGGCTTCAATCACTTTAGTTCTGACTTGCTTGTCTCTCTCTCAAGCTTTGTCTCCTTGATTTTTCCTATTCATTCTGCCAATGCAATCATCCTTGTGGTCGTCTATCCAAACAGATATCCTCAGCATTTCATGCTTTAATGCTTGACCAGAGCTCTCTCTCTCACTATCCCTTCTTTTTCACTCTCTTCCACTCTATTTTTTTATTAACTTATGTCTTCTTATATACAAGTCTAATTTTCCTTTGCCGCTCAATTCTCCCTCTCTAATTTTAGAGTTTCAAAAATGGATTAGGTAGGATACAATGTATCTACCCCATATCTTGTTTTCTTCTTGAAACTTTGCCAGTTGTATCTTAAAAACATTCTACATGGTTTTCTGTGCCACCAACTCATCATTCTTATCCTCCTTTTAATTCATAGATTTCTAGATAACAACTTTGGTGGCTTCGATTTGACGAATCTTTGATTTTCTAAATAATGCAGTAGCTCAGCATTATTGAGTTACTGATGCTCGAAACCTCTATGTTACTCGGCATCATTGAGTTACTGTTGCTCGAAACCTCTGTGTTACTCGACATCATTGAGTTACTGGTGCTCGGAACCTCTGTGTTACTCGACACTTATACCTGCTCGACACTTGAACTTGCTCGGCACTTGAACTTGCTCAGCACTTGAACTTTCTCGGCACTTGAACTTGCTCGGCACTTGAACTTGCTCAGCGCTTGAACTTGGTTTGAGCTTTACAAAAACCTTAGATCTTTGATATGTTTCAATGTGCTCATTCTTTGTATCTTTTAGTATGTCATCCAATACATTGTTTCATTAATTGCTTGACTAATCCTTGTACTTCATTACAACATCATAACTTCAACCTTTCTTTAGGTGTTCTAGTTACATCTTATTGATTGCTTCCACCTTGACAATCAACTAATTGATAGTATTTGGATCACTAAAGAAATTGTCATCCCTGCAAGTAGCAAGTTTTACATCAATGACAAAACAATGATTGAGGACATTCTTTACCAGTTCCATATATTATTCCAACAATTGTTCTTATGATCATTTCAACCATTTCCAACACTTGTAGTGGTGTCTTTCTCTTCTTCTTTCTTCTTAATTGTATCAATCTTGGTAGATGTAGCTTCTGGTGTTAGGACCAAATATTTTAGATTAGTAACTGAGGGGATCATGAAAAGTGGTTCTTGTGGATTCATCTTTTCCCTTGTAATGTTAGTTAATGTCTTCTATATCTCATCTACAATAACCAAAATTGGATTATCACAAAGTGTAGCCTATAATGTAGACTAATCTAAATTTTTCTTCAAGTCATCTATAGTCAGAGGATTGATGTTCTAAGCTTATGGATCAGAAACATCCTTGACAATTATTGTTTCAATAGTCACACTTATGACATGTGGAGGGCTAACACTCAGTAATTATGTATCTTGCACACTCTATTCTTCTTGCTACTTAGGCTCAACTATTACCATGTCATCATCTTCTTTATCATCATCATCATCAACCTCTAGTAGTTTAGCTTCTCCTTTTGTGACTGTGTTTAACTCATAAATGAGTTTCCATATTTGTGTTGACTTCTTGAGAACATCTTCACTATTATTTTGTAGAATGCTAAAGGCTCTTTATTTAGGTGTAAACCTAATTCCATATTTCTTTACAACTTTAGCAATTTTTCCTTTAATTAACTTAGGCATTACTTGGGCTAATATTGTCTCCCTAATTTGTCTTTCCATATTTATACAATAACGCCATTTTTTCTCAACTAGGTCATATAAACTCTTTGGTATAGAGTTGGAAAATTCTAGTGGAGTTGTCTTGAAATTTTCCATCATGGCATATAGTGCTTCTTCCACTTGGTTTTCTCCACTTTACCCAAATTAACAAAGCTTACATGACTAAAATTTGATATATCTGCACTATTCTGAACATTATCACCTAAGTTCTCAAGATCTAAGAGAGGATTGTGACTCACCACCTTAAATTGGCTATTGTCATCTGACTCAGTCATCTCTTCATCAGAATCTAGTTGTGCCACATATTTTCTTCTAGGTCTCTTCTTCTCTTTTCCTCCTTGCACTATTTTCTTAACCTTTTTTGTGGCTCTTTAAGTTGTAGCATGTGATTTGGCTCTTATTTTCAATGCATTGTCCTTTGGATGACTTGGTTTGGTAGTTTTCTTGGTCCTTGTTAAAGGCTATGTCTTGTCATTCCTTTTCTTTGGCTTGGTAGAACTAGGTGCTTCTTCAACTTCTTCTCCCTTGGCACCTTCAGTCTCCTTTTCTTCTTTATATTCTCCCATGCTCTGTATCAATGTTGGAGGTTCTTGTGCTTAAGTTTCTTCTTCTTGTTCTTCTTCATCTTCCTCCTCAGCATCCTCTCCAAATTTGGCTTTTAGTTTCTTTATGAGCTTGTTCTCTGTCTTAATAATTGAAGTAGTTTTCAATTCCATTGTGATTTTGGACTTGGCAACTTCATAGTTTCCAAGAAAATTTGTAGCCTTATCTACTTTCTTTGCGAGTAAGGCTGTGATAGTTGTTGATGCTTCATCTACATTTATCTCATAGCATAAGGGTCTCAACCATCTTACCCTTGGTATGGCAGCTTGTACAAATGTGTAGTCAACATCTACAAGAAAAAAAATGTCATCATAGTATTTTTCAACTAAGAATATGGGTATTCTTAGTCTCTTCTTCATTGACTTGTTGAAGTCTTCAAAATAGCTAGTCATGATTGTTTCAAATTTTTCTCCTAGTTGTTCATTGTACTCACCAATTTGTACTGCAACTAATTTGTTAGTCTTCCATCCTACTATTCCAAATGAGGGAAATGTATTTTTTACATAAAAGAATACACAAATTAATATTGAACTGAATTTATACTGTGCACTCTTGGATTTCCTAATTGCTCCAAGGTTTTCCAACAATTGTTGTAATTATAGCTCTACTAGATCATATGTATGATATTTCTTTACAATCTTATAACCAACATCTACTACTATTCAGGATACACTATTTAATCTATTGGATTGATAGAATTTATGTGATATTACCCTTACTGCAAATTTAATAAGAGGATCGATGATTGTATCTATTGTCATACCTATTTTGTTCTAGACTGCTCTAGTATTCTTTTCAATCATTTCTTTGGAGTTACTTCTTAGTTTCTTAGGCTGCTCTAAGGTTTGGTAGCTAGTAATTCTATATATTATTCTCTTGGTGATCTTGATTGGTCCATTATCTAGCCATAAGGAACCATCATAAATTTGGCTTAGCACAATTTGTATCCATTCTATTTTTAATACATTTGGAAAATCTAGGGCTCATGTTAAACCCTTTTCTTAACAATTTTGTACTCTTCTTTTAAAACACCATTTTCACATAACCTATTATATGCACTCTTATTTCCATGTCTCTAATGCTACCTATCTTGCACTTATAACATTTTCGCACATCCTATACCATTATTACATTTGGCAGGATCATGGACAATGTTCTAGAAAGGTCTTGTTTACATGTGATATTAGGAATAACTTTAAACATAGGCTATTTAACTTCATTACTCACTAATTGAATGTTTAAAACATCCTTCCCTTAAAAAAAATTCAAATTTGATGTCATTGTTTCAAACTAGATTTTATGAGAATTTGAATTTTGTAGCTCAACTTTTGATAAATACCTTAGAAAATCTGTCAAATTGTTGTGAAATCACTTGCTAGAATCTTTTGCAACTACGTTGGATGGATTTACAAATCTCCTTCTACTCTACTTTCTCTTATTCAAATTTGGAATGATGAAATAATGAGCCAAAATTGATCATATGCTCTTTTAAAACCTTGCAATAAATGTTGAGTAGTTATGCAGCTATAAGTGTGGCATCAAATAATTTTAGACTCACTCTACATCCATTGATATGTCCATCACTCTAGATCAACTACCTAGTTAGATGGCTCAGCATCTTCTAACATTCTACTCGGCACATATAGAAAGTTTTTCATTTTGGCAACAACATGAAAAATTGATGATTAGTCTTCAATTTCTAACATCTTTTTTCATCTTTATTCATGCTAATGTAATATTTTCTATATTACAATCTTTTTTGGAATGGATGTATGATGTATCTTTAGATATTAGTCCCACATATGTTTTGTTTTTCCTAATTTGATGAGGTGTGATCACCTAACCCATTGATTGCTTCTCTATTTGATGTGTAAAAAACATCTTTCTTTTTCCATATCATATTCATCTCTTCTCTAATGTATTCAACTTTTGCCTTTCCTTTTCCTTTATCAACTTCAAAACTTGGCACCTTTGGCTTTGTTGACAATAACTACTAATATGACTACTTTTCAAACAGCTCAAACATGTAGTTTGACTTAACCATCTTTGGTAGTTACCTCTAAAATGTGTCCTAATGCAATTTTTATAAACATGTCCATATTCTTGACAGTAATAATAGCTAAATTTTGTATTAAAATCCCAATTGTAGGAGTTGCCATTATTTCTTACATTTTCTTGTTTTTTTGATGACCACATGGATGTGGATCTGCATTCAATAGTTCTATATCCATACTTCTAATAGTTGTAGCAATATCCTTCAAATATTTGTGTATGCATGGTCTTGGCTCTACATTCATGTGCCTAATGATTGTGTCTGTTGCACTTATGAAAATTAGTCATGTTCTTAGGCTTGACATTCTAATTTATAAACTTGCTCCTACACACATTATTAGTATGTTCTTTCTTACCACAATTATGACATGTAGGTTTGGAGTTCTTACCTTTGATGTTCCTTTCTTCTACACTTTTGGATGATTCTCCTTCTTCCATGCTTGTGTATCCTAGTCCTAATGTAGCATTCTTGGATTTAGGAAATCTCAATGATTGCTTAAAATATTTGATGGCTTCATTTGGCTTGTTGAAACTTTTAGAAAATTCCTTTTCTCCTTTTCAGTCATTTTTTAGTTGTTCATTTCAACTTCAATGTTTTTATCTCAATGTCTTTGACATTCAATTCATAGTTGGCATTCATCATTTGACTTAGAGTATCCAATTTCATGTTGGAAATCTTGGTTAGCTCTATTGATTTTCTTCCAATCTATTGTTCAAGATTCTTTTGTCTTCTTCAATCATGGCTTCATCTTCCATAGCTTTCTTCCTTTGTTTAGTTACCTCACATAGTACGATGGCTTGAGATTCTTTCTCTACCTTGAGATTTATAATTTCCTTAGCTTGTACTCTATTCTTTTCCATTAGATCTACAATTGTTAAATCAAATTCATTGGATTCATCATTGGCAAATAGCTTGGTAGTGTTGATCTCTCTGTATTGTGTGTCATTTTCTATAATAGAAATTTCTTTCCTTCTCTTCAAGGACTTCTTTAATTCTTCTCTTGCTTCATCTAGTTGATGTAGAACGAGTAGTATTTCAATCCCTTGATTCTCAATAATCTTTCCTAATTTGTAGACTTCCGTATCAAGATCTTTTCTCAAAGCTATAGAGCTTCTTCCTCTGAGAACTCAATTTTGATACCAATTGTTGGAATTATAATAGCAAAGGTGAACTTCTGAAGGGTGGGGGTTTAAATCCATAGTTCAAACTTGAATCTATAAAAATTTCACCATATATCAATCTTACACATTCAATGATAAAACTAAAATAATCATGTAAAGAATATGCATCTAAACCATATAAATATGTATACATTCACACATATAACACTAGATATGATTACCCAAAAACCATCCAAATGAGAACGTAAAACTAGGGTGGGGATGACACCCACAAATATTCACTGCTACAAAAATAAAATGTATCCAATGAAGGTTACAATGTTTCAACCATGAAACATGATTTTCCCTGTGAGAGGTCTACCCTATTAAAGGCTTACAAAGATGGTTAGGTCTTGCCTTGTTAGAGGATTTAAATACCTTGTTAAAAGTGTTCCTTGTTAGAGGACTTTAACTTACAATTAAGTAAGCACCTTATTAAAGGATTTCATATAGTCTATTAAGACTACTCTATAAAGAGATTTGATTGAAATCACTTGTTAAAATGTCTTAGCATAGATCTTGTGGTTAGCACTAGTTTGCCTAATAACAGATCAACTCTAAACAATGTCTTCTTGATCCTTCCTGATTAGATGTCTCAATGTTGTATCCTTTTCTCTATCCTTTGTTCTTCTCTAACTAATTATGCAATTCACTTTTTCTTCTAAGTCACTATGAATGCCCTATTTGCACATGCAAAGCTATTCTCTCTACTTATTTAATTCCTTATACTATCTCTATGAAAGCTTGGAGTTTTGTCCTCCTTAAGAAGACTTGGTGAGTTAGGGTTAGGTATGAATCTAAAATTGAGATTCATCCATTTTTCTACTTAAACCTTCCCATTTTCTAATTGGTTGCATGTACTTGCTTAGGGAATCCAAATAGAAATTTTTTCTTATCTCTAAGATATCAAAATATAATCTTAAGTTGGCTCAAAAATGGTTTATATAGATGTTTGTTCCATTACAAAAAAATATGTCAAAACTATTTCACTCAGAATTTGAAGTCTTTGATGGTTGGTATACACTAGTCTTTATACTATGACTCAACACCTACATTACTTGGTATTCACTATTTACTTGGCTCCTATGTCACTCGGCATGGTCTATCTACTTGGCACTTGAGTGACTTTGCACATAAGTGACTCGGCACTCACTATAGCTAGGCTTGGTCTAACATATTGTGCTCAACATGTATTACTATTTTTGCATGAGCTAAGTAAGTAATTTAAGTGTGTTGACATTGACTTGTCAAAACTAATATGAGATCAACAACTTCTCCTTAATATATGCATGAAAAAAGACTAAAACTACTACTAATTATGTTATTGGAAATTTGCATGGTCTTCATGATTTAGCATCACAATCTTAATTAAAATTACCATCAATAAAAAATTCAAAACTTGAATAAGAAAAAAAATTAGCAAATAAGGGCAATAATCTTTGGTCCTTGATGACAGGCCACACCACCCGTACCAACTCACAACCAAAAATACAATAATATGGAGACAAGAGAGATGACAAAATGCTTCATAAAACTTCCATTAATACTTGAAATTCATTAGAATATTCTCCAAATGGAAAAACTCCAAATTCTTACAATATAAGAGAGATCGCTCGCTAAGAGCTTCTACAAGAAATTACATCCGAAGAGCTTCTACTTGAAGAGCTTGTCTTGAAGAGCTTCTATTTCTCCAACTTCCATTAGAAGAGCTTCCATTTCTTGAACTTGATTACAAACGATTATAAGCCTTGCTTAAATAGGCACTTCTAACCCAAGACATTACAAACACAAGCAATGTGGGATAAAAGGTAAATACAACTACCTTTAAATAAATATTAAATTCCCACCCAAATACAACTAAGCACCCAACAAATATTAAATGCATGATTTAAGAAACTTTCCACAAACTTCTAAGATGCCACCTACACACCTCGATTAATGGAATGACAACTATTTTTATTATTTTCTATTTATGCCACCCATGCACCTTGAAAATAGAAATTCCTCTTTTCTCCTTTTTTTTTTCTATTTTTTTTATTATTTTCCTTCCATTTTCTCACTTTCTCTCTCCTCCATAATTTTTTTTTTTTTTTTTTTTTTCTAATAATTTAATTTTCCCATGCAAGATGCTCTTGCATCAGACTCCCTTGGTAGATAGAAAAGTGTGTCCCACACTTTGATGTCAAAAGAGATATATAGAACCATCTTCATCTTCACCACAAGCTTCCACCTCAATAGGGACAAGAAAACCAACATGCAAATCTTCCACATTTTTTTATTTTTTTTTGCTGATGCATGATGCTCCTACATCTGACTCGCATGGTAGAAAAAATTTTGTGAATATGGATTCACAAAATGAAGTAGCCACTGTTGACAGATTTTGTTTCCTCTTCCTCCAACACATAGCTGGAACAAGTATCCGATGCTGAAATTTCTCCTTTGCAATGAACTCTATCCAAGCATAAATCTCATCCTCATCCAATCTTGTTGAATAAATCACACCTGTAATAAATCCAGCAACACCATACCAATCTTCCTTTGTATACCACACATGACTAACAAGATCCTCATGCAAAAAATCATCAATATCTTTTAAACTCATATCAAAGACAACATCCTATGATTCATAAGAATTTACCTGTTTGACATCTTCATCTTTGCTTGCCTCTTTTATGTCATCAACAATGCACGTAACTACTCCACTTGCTTGATCTCCAACTAAGGCACTATACTCTTCCTCCATTGTTTTAGTCTTCCAATCACCTTCATCTACTTTTGGCATACAAATCTGGTTATCTTCATGCTCTTCCTCTTCTCTTTCATCTTCTTCAACTTCTGGTTCGCAAATAATTTTCTCTTCATCCGCTTTCTCTTCCACTGGATCATCTTCCTTTTCCACATCCAAAGAATTATCAACATCTCTTTTTTGGTGACATGCTCTTCGTTTCCGCAACTCAGCTTCTAATTCATTCACTTTCTTCTGCAAATCAACTAGCAATGATTGTTGATTTCTTGCTCTAAATTTCTCAAGTTGAAGAATCCTCAGAATCCATCCAATCACAAAAGTCATCTTCTTCTTTCTCTTCTCCATAATCAAGTCTTCAGAAGAAAAATATCGTCCAAAATAAGAACCTCGTGCAAACTGCCTCACAATTGGTGCTCTGTCTACACAATCAAGAACTTCTTCACAAACTTCACTAACTCAAGGTCCTGGTGCAAACTGCCTCAGGTTCGGCGATCTGTCTGCACGCTCAAGAACTCCTGCTTTGATACCACTAATGATGGGCAACACCACCCATACCAACTCACAACCAAAAATGCAATAATATGGAGACAAGAGAGATGACAAAATGCTTCATAAAACTTCCATTAATACTTGAAATTCATTAGAATATTCTCCAAATGGAAAAACTCCAAATTCTTACAATATAAGAGAGATTGCTCGCTAAGAGCTTCTACAAGAAATTACATCTGAAGAGCTTCTACTTGAAGAGCTTGTCTTGAAGAGCTTCTATTTCTCCAACTTCCATTAGAAGAGCTTCAATTTCTTGAACTTGATTACAAACGATTATAAGCCTTGCTTAAATAGGCACTTCTAGCCCAAGACATTACAAACACAAGCAATGTGGGATAAAAGGTAAATACAACTACCTTTAAATAAATATTAAATTCCCACCCAAATACAACTAAGCACCCAAAAAATATTAAATGCATGATTTAAGAAACTTTCCACAAACTTCTAAGATGCCACCTACACACCTCGATTAATGGAATGACAACTATTTGTATTATTTTCTATTTATGCCACCCATGCACCTTGAAAATAGAAATTCCTCTTTTCTCCTATTTTTTTTCCTATTTTTTTATTATTTTCCTTCCATTTTTGTCACTTTCTCTCTCCTCCATAATTTTTTTTTTTTTTAATTTTTTTTTTTTCTCTTTTTTTTTTTTTTTTTTTTTCTAATAATTTAATTTTCCCATGCAAGATGCTCTTGCATCAATCCTCAATTAGATTATTCAAAGAGAATTGTTGGTATGCTTCTTTTGTTTAAAAAAAAAAGATTTTAGGTAGCATCATTGCTAAAAAGGTTTTCAATTGCTCCAAGGACATTTAGTGCCTCTTTTCTTTTCTCATTGTAAGAGCTTATAATAGTCAAATGATGCATAAGTTCCTTGCAAGTATTCACACTAATTTCCCCAATGACCCCATGCCCAATATTTTATATTTCTTCATTGTCTTTGCATATCTAAAATGTGTAAATAGACACTACACTATAACCCCAACACATAACAAGGATGTCTCCTTGTTAGAAATAGGAATTACCATGGAGGTGGGGGTGGGAGGGTGAATTAGTAATCTAAAAACCTTAGTCGCCAACTAGATATTATTTGTTACTTTAAACCATACATAACAAAGTAGTAAAGTAATGTTGAATAGTAATAGTAACCATGCACAAAGATTAATCATAATAAAATATTTTTATAACTAGGGAACCTTGGCCAATAGAAAACCCTAATGGGGATGATACCCACTAGATAATATACTGATATATAAGTCCCTTCTTAGAGGATGGACCTTGCTAGGAGTCAATGAGAAAATTTAGTATATAAAGTCCCTGCCAGGAGATTCTAACCCTATTAAGAGTTTTACCAACCCTGTTAGGAGTTATAGTACAGTAGATGCAAGATGAGCCCAATGCCCAAACATTCACTTCCATTTACAAGAAGAGCTCACTACCCAAATAATTAATTAGACTTCTAGAATATAGATATTGTAACTTCTTTCTTGACTAATCTCTAATCTTTAGCTCTATCTCAAATAACAAAAATAGCTTTACAAAAGTTCGCATATAATTGTGCAACACAACTTCTACTATTTTCATCACAAGATTTCCTTTACATATATACCATTCCTTTACAAAAAAATTGCTAGGTCAGTTAAGACCATAATGCATTTTTCCAACTTAGAGTAAACATCTAGGATGTTGGCCCTAATTGGTCAAGTAATTATTTTGTAAACAAAATAATTCCTTTCCTTTAATTTCCTTGTCTTATTACATTGATAAAACACAAATATCTCTTATTTGTGAGTCTATACTAACTTCCAAGGTTATACTCATCATCATAAACATGTATACTATCTCCATCTAACTTCACTAGTCATAATACAACATTAGTAACAAGTTACATAGAAAACAATACAATGCTATATACCAAATTCATACTTAGACAATTTTTGAGTACCAAAAGCTAAGTATCTTTATTTATGAGGTTTCTTGTAAGCATGTAAACCATGTGTTTTCATAAATGACAACAATTATATATCTTCATCAGCCAATTGTTAGAACTCATGTTCTTGGAAATTGTTTTAGGAATATGAACTACAAATCTCTACAATTTTGAAGAATTGTCATCACATTTACACATTGATAATCTAAGAGGAAAATTCACTTGCATTAAAACCTAGTCATGAATAGAGATAAATTTAAATAGAACTAAATATTAGGAAATAAATTATAAATAATTGCAATTATAAAAAAAATTCTCTTTACATTTCAATTGAGACCAATATTGTACCTTTGTAAAGAGAAATCTCCCAAGCTCAAGAGACCAATTGTAGGAGCCACAATTTTGAATGAGATCAACAATAAATGTACATCCAATATTACCTCCAACTATTTTCTAACTACATACAATTCAAATACTAAATGGTCATACAAATAATCTCTGAAAAATACAAATATCCTTAAAACTAAATAGGTCATGTGCAACACCTTGTCTTAGTTTTAGGTATCTTTTCTACTACTAGCAAATATCGACCTAAGCAAAGGGATTAAACCTATCTAATTATATAATTAGGTAAAATAAATCCAATGTCTTTGCTTCTTCCTAATCAAACTCAACCTCTATTAGAATAGTTTCTAACTTTTGAACTTAAGGAAGATCATTTGCTTTATATTCCCCATCTTGATCCATTGCAAGTGAATTGCTGATTGTTTTGGGTCAGCAAAATTGGTAGCTTCTAAAGAAATTGGGTCAAAAAATTAGGATCTTCGTGGTCCTTCACTTTTGTATCTACATTTGTGGGTGATGCTATCCTTAATGGTATTGTTGGTTCCTTTGTTTCTAATTCAAGTGATGTGCTAATGGGTCTACTAAGAGAATGAGATTTTGGTAGAGTTTGAGCTCTTAAATGAAAGGAACATGCCTGGTAGTAATTTCATCTATGCAATATTGAGGATACATGTGAAAGACATATAGTTTTCCATGTTTGTAATGGCTTTATTTTCTATTAATTTTTCTCAAAAAAAAAATAATGCTTAGAAAAATAAGTAAAACCAATAAAAAATAAGAAATATAAAACCAAAATTTGTCTTTACATAGAAAAATGAAAATTTAACATATGATAAGAATAATTTTAAGAAATTTTCCAAAAAAATCTATAGACTAGATTGACTTGAAAACTATAGTCTAGGGACTAACAAATAAAATTGAAATACATTGTGATAATCCCTACTCTCTCTATGTAAATAAATAAAAATGTATTGTTATTCACCAATTTGGAAAAGCATATAAAACTATTATTATGAATCATATCTTGTTTTGATTAGACTAGTTTTTATGCCATGCCAGTAAGATAATTATGAATCCAAGGGGGAAATTTCACTATAATGAAAATTGAAATGGTAAAAAAATTGGATATATATTCAAATTGTCAATTTTAAGGTCTCTAACATCTATTGCTAATTTGCATTAATGAATAGATTACCTTATTTTCAACCATAATGTGAATGTTTTAGAATTCAACTAGGGATTGATTGAATAAGATAATTGTGGATAGGTTTAAGTATTTTACAATGAGGTTCACAAATATCTCCATTGGCAAGGATTAGCTTCCCTGGCATAAAATCTATGAGTGATAGGTGAACACGTATTGTATTGAACATTTTTTCAATTGAATTATGTAAGCTATTTTTTCTTCAAACACCTAGTGAGATTAAATCTTATAATTCATAATCAAGATGATCATATAGGAAAGGAATATAAATGAAATTTTGTTAGAAATATTTATCTAAGATATAATACAGTTTAAATAAGAATGAAATGACTATCAGTGAAGGAAAATTCCAAACTTGAGGTTCAATCCCCTAATTGAGTGAGAATTTATATATAAATTAATGAAGAGAAAAAGAATCATATAATAACACCACACAAAAAATAAACTATCCTAGACATATTTCAATATCATTAGACTATTAACACAATAAATAGAAACTACTATAGTTTATGGAACACCAACTAACACAACCCTAAAACCTCATTTTCCCAATAATGATGAATGACAAACTAATCTTTAAAATGAAAATACAAAATAATTGATCACCTCTCTCACAATAATCTCATTCACAACTAAATACATATTAGAAAAAATTTAGTAAAGGGATCAATTTGAGTTGTAATATAAAAATGAGGCCATGAAAAACAAGAAGTGAGATAAGGCAATTTTTTTAGTCCTGAACTCTACTAGAATTCTTTCGGTAACACTCTCTTCTATACAAGAATGACACATGAAATATGGTCTATATGATTTGCACAATAATGGTGATGCATAATAGAATGAATGTCTATAATTCCATGTTAGACCACTACTAAAGTACTATTGCATCTATTTTGGGGCTAAAGGTTGATGAGCAATAGACATTCACAATCCTAAATGAAGAAATCACACATGTTTTAGAAGTGCCACCGAACACACCTCTAGAAGAATGTATATACAAGAGACTACATGATAGAAACAATAACTAGACAACATAGAGCATATTATGGGAGTGGCACTAGATAGAATCTAGGAATGTGTTGTAGCAGGTACTATGATATTGGAATCACTTGCAAGTGTCTCTGAGAATTTATAATCCAAATATTTGGAGGACTAAGAGTTGTGATATTTTTCATGTATTGCATTTGCATTTTCTTATAAGAGTGTTTCAAGTATTGGCACAGTATTCCTATGATGATCCCAAGTATCCATTTCTTTTAAGAGTGTTTCAATTTTGGGAACCACTTCAACATCCTTTGTATGGTTTAGAGGTAATGTCATTGTGGCAGAGGCTTTTGCAAGGGAACAATCCTCATGATTATGGAATTTACATAGAAGAAGAGCTTACTTCTTCAACTCCTTACACTCAACTCTTCACTAAAATTATTCTTCTAGTGGTGAGAATAAATACTACAAATTATTGGGAGCCAAGGGAACCTAGTGTTGGAATCATATTTTTCATTAGTGCAAACACTTATTCAATTCTGAATGCTTATCTAGCTTATCACATATACCGAGCATTTAGTGGTTACCTTATAAGTTTAGCAGTGTTCACTGAGAAAAGCAAGATAAATAAAGAACTCAGTGTTCACCGAGCAAAGCAAGGTAAATGAAGAACTCAATGTTCACAGAGAAAAGCAAGGTAAATGAAGAACTTAGTGTTCACCAAGCAAAGCAAGGTAAACAAAGAAGTTAGTTTCTACCAAGTGACACTATATCTATCGAATCACTAATGGGTACCAAGTTCCAAGCAGTGTTGTGTGGCTAGTATGAATTGAGCCTCTACTTCTACCGAGTGCATGATGATGCCGAGTAATGTAGTGGATGTCCAGTATCAGAAGGTCACCGAGTCAGCTTGAGGAACTCGAGTTTTCTACTATCTAGCCGACTCAATAATGTTTTGTTCACTTATGTTTCAACCAACCTTGCAGTTGTAAATAATGGAACGGTATATATGTAATGTATGATATCATTTCTAGTATGGTATGGTGTGTGTGAAAAAGATATAAAGGAAGAGATTGATGTTCACATGTAAAGAGGATATTGAAAATCATAGCAAAGTAAAAGAGATACAGCAAGGTCAACATAGGAGCAGAAAAGTTATATCTATCACATCAGGTGATCAATGCAAAAAGGATCTAATCAGCAAACAATTGTAAGCAAAACCACTGCTTCATCCTAACAGGTGAATTAGCTTATAAATCCTTTAACAAGGGAGACTTAATAGTCCTTTTTGTAAATCTCCTAACAGAGTGCATAGTTCACTGTATGTTTGGAAATCCTCTAACAAGGTGGATCTAGCAGTCCTTTTTGGTCCTAACAGGGTAGGTCACCAAAAGTGATCATTGTAAGCCTTAAGAGGCCAACTTTATACTGTAGTATTGAGGTTTTGTGAGCATCATCCCCACCCCAATTTTACTTTCTATTTGGAAGGTTTCTGGGTCACCAAATCTCTGTGTACATGTGCAATGAATATTTGTTCTTTCAGTTATGAAATAGATTAGATGAATGAATGGTGAAAGGTTAAAATGTTGAATTGTATAAAAGTTTTATAAGTTACTGATTCAACCCTCCACTCTTAGTAACATATCTCATCCTAAATATTTCCAACACTTAGACCTATGCTACGTTTTCTAGAGACATGGGATAAGTTACTACCACTGTTAGTACTTCATAACATTTTGGATCAAATAGTGATGCCCAAATTAATAGTTGCAGTAGTTACTTGGAATCCTTGTAGGGAGACTATGCCAATACATGCATGGTTGCATCCTTGGCTTCCATTGTTGGGTTAGTGTATAAAGCTATTATATCCAACCATTTGTTATAAATTGGGGAATGTGCTTCATGCTTGGCATGCAAGTGATGCATCTGCATATGCAATTTTATCACCTTGGAAAACTATATTTTGTCTTGCTAGTTGGGAATATGTAAGCATGCATTGAGTGAGTTTTATTGTTTTATTATTTGGATTTAGAATATGTATGAAGCAAGGTTAGAGCAAGGGAAATGGCATGAAGATCACAAGGTCATTGTGTGGCAATGCAATCGTAGAGCTAGGGCATGGCCATATATTGAATGGAGATTATTACAAAACAATCAAGCTCATTTGATGCCATGGACAAAAAAAAACATTTTATTAAGTTTAAGATCACATATAGGGAGGAGGATATTCAAAGTTAGTGTGAAACAATAGGAAGACTAAATAATGATGAAAATGCATTATAAGAAAAATACCATGGCAACAAAATGTAGAGAAAGGGAAATAAAATGTAGAGCAAGGGCATGGCTAGGCAATCATATATCTCCATACTCCACACTCTTTTGGAACTTCTATATACCTTCATTTAGAGCTCTCCACAATATTTTACATGTAACTCTCCATAATCAATCAAATGGGAATGATTAATGTCATTTTTATTTTGTTTATAATCATGCCAATGTTGTAATTATGATGCCAATATTGGTATTGTGATGACATCAGATATAATTGCAAAAAAATTTAAAAATCAGCATTAATTACACCACCGTCATAGATTTTCATCATAATTTGAACCCAAATTTTGTAGTGCTCACACGTATTCTCTCACTAATTCCTAACCTCTCTCTAACTTCTTACCCTTAAGTTGTATCTCTCTCAAAGTAACCCTACCCTCCCTCTCTCTCCCTCTCTCTCCCCTACTAGATATTCACCATCCCCTCTCCATATTCATATCCCCTACTAGATCACTCTCCATCCCATCATTTCATCTCTGTATCTTCATATATTCATGATCCTATGCTCTATCTCTTTGTTTATTAGTCAAGCTCTCTCTATATCTTATCCACTCTGTATCTTCTTATCTAGACATCCTAGCTAGAATCTCTTTCTTCCTATCTCCATTCTATCCCCCAAGCTCTCTCTCTATCCTCTGCCTTGATCTATGTCTCCATCCCATCCACTATCTTTTTCCATCTCTATGTCTCTCCGTCCTATCCCCTCTCTACAGCTTATCCTCTCTCTCTCTCTCTCTCTCTCTCTCTCTCTCTCTCTCTCTCTCTCTCCCCCTCTCTTTCTCTCTCTCATAAATAAATGTGCTAAATCTCTTTTTCACTCTATTTTTTTGTCTCCATCATATCCTCTCTATATGTCTCTTTATACTATTGATTTGATACATCTCTCTTCCTATCACTTTGTTTACCTCCCTCCCTCTCTTTTGGCTATATAAAATGTCCTTACTAGCATATATCCCCTATTATTTATATAGTACATATGTGATATAGCATATACACACTATATCATATATGTGCTTCATAATGCATTCAAAATCACCAAACCTAAGGCTTGGATTTTCATTGGAGATCCAATCCAAAGGTTTCATAGTTTCATACTAGTCTCAAACATGATTTCCAGCAAGAATACCAAAAATACATGTTGTTTCTTATGTGCTCTCTATCTGGTTTGACTATTCTTGAATATGGATAAAATTAAGTTACATAAAATTATAGATCTATGTATTAGCTATGCAACCTTATTATTTATTTTGAATTTATACTACTTTCAACTATAATGGTTTTTCAATGCATGCCCATTTTCTCTCTAAGACAAATGTGTAGTATTTGGGGGTTATATTTTAGCTTCTTTGTCTAATTTTGCAACAAGTTAGTTTTCTAGAAACTAGACTCCATTCTACACACCTTAAAAAAAAATTATTTTTGATTTGTTCTCATTGATTTGTAGGGGGAGCATATAGGCATTTCACATTTTTGGGATTTTTTCACTTAGAAAATTCATTACACACACACACACATACACACACACACACACACACACACACACACACACACACACACACACACACACACACACACACACACACACATTAAAGAATTATCCAAAACTAAGGGATAAACTACATGGTGTTAGCTAACTTCTAATTGGAGCAATTAAAGAATTTAAACACACACACACACAGACACACACACACACACACACACACACATATTAGGGGGAAAACACTTCACACTATGTTATGTTTTTACTAAAATAATAGTACCACTTTTGGTGGCCCCCTATTTTGAAGGCCTTAAACTCCATCATTTTAAAAACAAATTAGTAGTTTAGAAACTAGATTTAGAGGACTACAATGTTTTTTTTAGTCATATCTCAATTTTTTTAGTGTAACTATCTTCAAATTGTCATCAATGTCCAAAAAAAATTTATTTCAAAAAAAAAGTGGTATCTTATACCCCCCTTTTGGTACCACAACTTTGTGCACTTACCCTACAATGAAAATATACTGTTTTTGATTTTAAACTCTGGAATTCTTTGCATAAATTTATATCTAACTTTTTTAAAACCAAAAATGTTAATAATACTACTTTTGATCTCACCTAGATCATCAAAGTAGTGGCCCCATTAGAAGTCTTTATAACATTCCATTATAATGTCACCTTGATTATAATTGCATATGTTAATTGCAATTTTATCACCTTATAACATGTTAGGAGTGGTTTTGTTAGAAGTCTTTAGAACATTACATTATAATGTCATAATGGTTAGAAAGTAACAACTATATTTAATATGATAAATTACAACTCACTTTGCAAATATGGATCTCCATTTAGCTCATCCTTGGTTCATTGACTAGACTTCATCACATTCTCCATATCGAGTCTTCTTGGAAACTATTCAAGTAATTACTCTTTGCAAACTTATCACTTTTTTGTGCAATTCTATTTGTCACTTGTTCTTCAAAAAATTTCCAATCCAAAAATAAACAACCAACATTAAAAAATCTCCTATGCCTCCTTAAATAGATGGGTTTGATCGTTTTCCTCTTAAACATAACCGTATATCTTTAGGTTTGATTAGATTCATTGAATATATCCATCATTTTGTCCTAATACTCCTTCCTTGAAACTTATAGAAACTTCTTATTGAATTGTCACCATAGATTACTTAAAAAACTCAATTTATGCATTAGATATGCCAACTTGTCAATCCTTATCATTTAGGCATTTTAACCAGTTCAAAAATTTAACTATGTTAGCCTCAATCTCAATTCTTTTAAAAACTATTAAGTTGTTGACACTCAATCATCACTATGTACTTCATCTTGGTCATCACTTGATAGCTTAGTCACTATTAATATATCTTGTTCAACTTGCACTTTCTTGTTCATCCTTCACTTTCTTTCTTAACCTTCACTACACCTAGTCACTACTTTAGTTTTCCCTTCATCTTATTGAGCCATTACCAACACTTGGCTAATATTATTTCCCCAACTATAAATTATGTTCCTTAATCTTCTACTTCAAATTTCTCATTAACTAATAACCTATTACTCAATCAAGCATATTGTGTTACTTAGCTTCTTCTCTTTCATCAAACATATCTTCCATACTACAACTCATCTTTCTTCTTAACTTCTTATAATGATCAAAGAACATATTATCTTTTCAAATACTAACTAAGAAAGTGCTCATTGTAATTCCAAATAATTACTCCACTTTATTAAAACAATTTACTAGTTCATCGTGTGAACTATCTATCAAATCTTCTTCATTATTCCATTAATATGGCACTCTACACTATTAGAAAATGTTGTATGAGTATGGGTTGGCATCAATGATAATGAAACAATTGTTCCAATTGTAGTTTCAAACAATATCCCTCTTTGGCATTGATGGAAATATCTTTAGTTTCCATGAAATGTAAGAAGAATTCTCATGGTTCTCACTATCAGCTCCCTTTATGTTTTGTATTAGATCTTCATTAATATCCTTAGTTTCATTCTAATTGTCATCCATGCACTTTTGATATGCTATCTATTTTCTTCATTACACTTCTCCATCAATGATACCAATTAAGATTCTTAGTTCATCTAATGAAAACTATAACAACTCCATCTTTGATATATCTCCATGATGGTAACTTACATATTTATCTTCCTCACACATTTGTAGATATTCATCTTCTCCCTCTTGATTTATATGGGAACTTGACATACTTCTCTCTCTTTGATAATAATGCCAAAAACATCATCCACTACATACATCATCCTTTTTTTCACTTTCTTTATCAACTATTCTTTTAAATATCACTCCCTCTTTTATCTTTTTTCTTGATTGTATTGATTCATACAACTATTCTTATTTTCATAGCTTTAGGCAGCTCCTAAAGTGTGACCTTGTGCATCAAGGTGTAAGACATTTTGATTATAAAAAATTGATGCAATGTTGCATCTCTTCTTATTTTTCTTTAGATAGGGGAATGACCCCTAACATACCTCTTAGATGCACACATGAATTCTTAGGTAGTTCCTTAGTGAATATATTAACTATATGTTCTTTTGTATTCCCATATTCTAGTCTTCTTTGTCTTGCATTCCCTCAAGAAATGATACTTAATTGAAATGTGCTTGGTCTTTGTGTGCATCATAGGATTCTTACATATGTTTATAGCACTTGTTTTATCACAATATATAACCACAAGTTCAATAATCTCTTCCTTCATTCCTTCCAACAAATTCTTGATCCACACAATGTTTGAATAATTAATTGCTGCTAAAACAAAATAATCTATTTCTATGGATTGAGAAATACATTTTTTCTTGTTACTTGGCCATGAAATGCATTTCCTTCCTAGGAAGAAGGTTCCTCTACTTGTACTCTTTATTCCATAAATATTATCAGCCCAATGAACATCTATGTAAACTTTTAGCTCAAACTTGTTATTCTTCTTATATCATAAACCATAGTCTTTATTGAATTTTTCTTTTCCATTGCTCCAACATTTGTTTGATGTATGACCTATCTTACCATAGTGATTGCAAGTAGGTCTTTGATTCTTTTGAGCTCCTTGCTTGGATTATTCTCCTTCTTCTATATATCTAATTCCTACTTTTCCTTTTTGTCTATAGAGATCTTTCTCATTCAATTGATTCATGTCTGCTTGGGTTTTCATCATTCTTTCATTGATTTTCCTTTCAGAGTTTAGATCATTTCATAAGTTTTCATTGATTTTCCTTTTAGAATTTAGATCATTTTATAATCTTTCATTTTCAAATCTTAGGCTTGTGATTTCCTCATTTGCATTGGAGAGCTGATCAATAAGGTCTGCTTGTTGAAGAAATTGGTTCTGGATTTCATTGTTCCTTCCTTTTATCTCTTCTTTTATCTTGTTCTTCTGCTCCATGACTTCATATAGCCTTACTGACTGAATTTCTTGTTCTCTTCTTAGTTTTCTTACTTCTTTTTGTAGGGAACCATTCTTTCTTAGGAGTTCTTTGATTGCTTCATTAGCTTCATTTGAATTGCTTGAATGAAGGTCTTCGATTCTTTCTTCAATGTAGAGATGATCATTCATTTAAATTGCAAGTTCTTTTCTTCTTTTCAGGGATTGAGAGAGTCATTCCTTTACTTTCTTGAGCTGGGCTATAGCCATTTCCAAATCTAGCTTCTCATTGTCAATAACTTTGTCAAGTCTAAATATCTCCATGGCCTTGATCTTTTCTCAAGCTATTAAACTTTTTCCTAAGAATCACAATGCTCTAATCCAATTGTTGTAAATATTCTAGACTATGTTAAGTTACTGAGAGGGGAGGGGTGAATCAATAAATTCTAAAACTTTTATAATTTCAACTCTTAATCCAACAATTTAATTAGCATTTAATCCTTCTCATATAATCTGATCTAATTGCATGCATAAGAAATTGAAAACATGAAAGCATTCATAACATTGTGACATAAAGATTTGGTGACCTAGAAACCTTCCAAATAGAAAGTAAAACTGGGGTGGGGATGGTACCCACAAGCTTTAGTACTATAGTATAAAGTTGGCATGTTAAGGCTTACATTAATCACTTCTGATGATCTATCCTATTAGGAGAAATAAGGATTGATAGGTCCAACTTGTGAAAGGATTTACAAACATACAATGAAGTATGCACTCGGTAAAGAGATTTATAAAAGATGGTTAGGTCTACGTTGTTAAAGGATTTGACTAATTCACTGGTTAGGATGAAGCAGTAGTTAATCTCTGATCTGTAACTTGGTTTGCTAAATGAGATTCCTTTATGTACTAATCACCTTATTGTGATAGATATGTCTTTGTTGCTCCTTATATTGTTGTAGCCTCTATAATTCGCTCTTTCTACTTTTCTCTGATTATATTCGATTACATTGTATTCACACACACACACACACACACGGATATGATACAATACACTACATATATACCAATCCAATTATACAAATTACTAGTTTACACGAATATTACAAAGTCAGCCGAAATGAAGACATTCGGGTTCTAAAGACTGACTCAATGAGGTTCTAATATGCAGGATCCACTATCAATGCTTAGCATCATCATGCACTTGGTAGACATAGAAGCTCGGTCTATACTAATCACTTCCAAGTAGTCCTGAACTCGGTCTACACTGGTGACTTGGTAGATATTGTGAAACTCATCATATAAATTGAATCACTTGTTTACCTTTTCATAGCTTGATAAACACTATCACCTCGAGCTCGGTATAAATTGATTCACTTGGTTAACATAGAGTAGCTCAATTAACATTGGAATTGCATCACATAAACTATGAACTCGGTAAACACTGCATAGCTCAGTTTGCACTGGTAAACTTGACATACACTGAGATGCTCAGTTTACACTGTTGATCTTCATTGTAACTGTAACTACTCGGTAACCACTACAATTTGTCCATAGGACCAGGTAGCAACTATAGAATTTGACAACAACTAAAATTCTTGGAAAACACTGTTAACTGTACAATAAGCTCAGTAGCTATTTACAATCTTAATAAGTGTGTGTCACTAATAACAAACTTGACTGATATGTCAATAGTTATACCTCTTTCTTGCATTTTGTAGTTTTTTTTTTTTTTTTTTTTTTAAATCTTAAAGATTTAGATTGGTTTTCTTTGTCCATTTAGACACTTTGCATTGATCTTTCCTCTCATTCTTGAGGTTATATCTCCTTTGTGTGATCTCCCTTTTCTATTTTGCTCTAGTGTTTTTCAACACAAAGCTCTCTCAAATAGTATGATTGGGATCTATTCCTTTCTTAGTTATTCCTCGCATTTCTCTTTATCACAACCATGATGTCTATGAAAGTATTTTTTATTTTATGACATTCATTTTTCTCCATGAATCACTTGAATATAACATCATGAGATTAGCTAACATAAGGATTCCTTATCAAACTTTTCTTAAAAGACATTTTGAATATTATGTGTAGTTTTCTAAGCTATATTTTGGATTATATAAGAGGTTTAGTTGGTGGTAGTCCTAGTCATCTTCCTCTTAATAATTAAAACACCCATAATGTTAATGATTACTATAACATTCAATCTATCCTTCACGACTTAGGTGTTCAAGAGTTTAAAAAAAAAACCTCTATAGTATCATCAACTTAAGCTCCTAAACACACCAAAAAAGTTACTCTCAAGAGAATTTATACCACATATTACTATTCCAAGGAAAATCCTATTTCTCTTAATACATTAAAATCTACTTACAATACCTAATATAACATTACAACTCAACAAGGTTATAATGGTTTAGGACTTGGTATTCATAAACAAGGCATCAAAGATCCTATTACTATTCTTCATCAAAATACCAAGAATGGAATGCATTACAAAGAATGACCTCTTGTCTATCCTAGTATCCAACCTATTGAACATTATCCCAAACCTCTTTTGTACATTCTTTTTACTACAAAATCAGTTGGTCACCGTAAAGCTTTGGCTCATCATGTCATGGTCTTTATGGAATCCCAACCTTGACTTAAACCTCTTGAGATACATATTAAAAATAAGATGGATAGATTTTCATGCCCTTTCACTATAATAATACACATTTACTTATCAATTGTGATTATTTTATACATTACATTCATGACAAGATGGATCAAGGACCACTTCCTAAAACACCAGATGTTATGGACTTTGTTGATCAGTTTCCATATGCTTAGCACAATGCTAGTTTCTTTTCTCACGTACCTCTACTCTGGGGGACAATATTTCTCTTTCCTTCTTTTATATGAACCTTCCCTAGTGTTTTTATTTAGCTTTGTATTAAGAAATCCTTGTGGAGGATTTCTCTTCTTTTCATTTATTCTCCTCTAGGGGGTTATTATCCTAGATAAGATCTATATCTAAGAGGTATCTTATTTATTTTCTCTTGGATGTGTTATCCCTTTTTGGTCATTTCTCTTAATATGGGTTGCTAGATATGTATAATCAATTATTTTTCTCCTCTTGGTATCCATGGTGATGTATTATTCTATGATACATCTTGTTTGGTACATGGTGTTTTGTTTTATGCAAGTCTTTTATGATTGTTTCTTATAATTCATTTTTATATTTTATAAATATTTCTCATTTGTGGGTTTCCACCCCTATACTTAGGGGCATGATACCATAAGTTATATTTTCCTCTCCTCTTAGGGATTTGTTATCTCTTTGTTGTCCCCTTTATGACTACTAAGTATATTGTGATATCCTTTTATCTCCTTCTTTCTCCATGGTTGTGCATTACTTCATAGTGCATTAATTATTTTAAGTATGATTGCTTTGTTTTATGCAAATTGTGATAGTTTCTTCTTACCAAATTATTTTTTACCTTAGAATTTGAGTTTTTGTAATTTAATAATAATATATACCATTATTCTCTCTCTATCATATGTGATATCTTTTCTAGCATATAGCATACATATTATGTGTCTTGGAATTGTATATCATGTTATGTATCTTGTCCTCACACTTGGAGGGCAAGGTTTTTTGAACATTATTTCTTTCTTTGTATAAGGATCAAAATCCTTGGTACAATGACATTTTTATTATCATGCAACATTCTTTTTCCTATAAGGATTTGTTGTCTTGATCAAGACTCTCTCTTATATACAACGGGTGTATGTCTTTGATTATCACCTCTTCTTTATTCACAAAACCATGTTCATTATAATTATTTTCTCTTATTATGTGTTTCATAGCTTTTCATCATTCGTCTAAGGATCCCTATTTTACCTATACACGGGGGGGTTAAATAGGTGCATTCTTGTTCTCTCCCCCTCTTTTGTCTTGAAGTTGTTATCTCTATTTAGACACTCCTCTTGAAGGTAGATATCTTATCAATAAGATCTCTTCCTTTCAAGGATCTCTTCTCATAAGTGACACATCCTTTTATAATTATCTATTTTCTTAGCTTACAAGAGTTATTTCTCTTTGCTATGCTTGTGGCATACATTATTGCTTAAGGATATATACTCATTTTTATAATTAGTTATCCTTGATTCTCTTTGATATGATATCCATAGCTACATAGTCATCATAAGGAGGGGGCATACATATGCCCTCCTTTTATTGTATTTTACATTTTGCACACTTTTACTTTTTTATTGCAATATATTGCTCCCTAACAAGTATAAGTGACCCTTATCCATCCCAATGAAACACATTTACACATACATACTTATCTATATGTATAGCACACCCTTGTCCATCTATACAGAGCAAAAACATATTTATCCTCTATGGTGATACCAGGAAACTAATCCATTAGTGTGCATGCATAGATGCATATAATTGACTATGAGGTGTAAGCATCTTAAATTGTCCTTTCTATCTCATAAATATATATATATAGGTAATGGTCTGAAGCCTAGATTTTTTACTATTTATCTATTTATTATAATTTTTTAAAATTGATTACTATTATGTATTTTTTAGTAGACTCAAAACAAAGACATTTTTATTAATATTTTTTCCTAACATTATAGTAGATTTTATTAATTATTTATGTTATTATACTCTTCTATTTTTAATTTTTTTTTTTTATTAGTAAGAGGTTGAGGCCAAGATTCATTATTATTATGTGATGTGATTTGTTATTAATATTTATTAAGCTTATGAAGAGTTGAACCCAAGACCTCCTCGATAAGAGGCTCACAATTTACCATTTTGTTGTAGGCTCTTGCCTATACTCTTCTATTTATTTATTTATTTCAATTTAATTTAACTAAAGAAATTTTTTCTCCTTTTCTATTTAAATTTTATTTCAATACTATCCTCTCAATATATTAAATTTATTTATATATATGGTTCCTTTGTCTCCTTTATTTAAATTTTATTTATTTATTTAATTCCCCCCACTTGGCTAATATCATTCTAAACCTATTGAGATTAAATTAAATTAAATTAAAAATTTTGTCCTATTTGCTAATCCTTATCTACACCATAATCATCTTCTTAATCTTGGTTAAAGTGCATTTAATCTTGCCTTATCTCTAATCATGTGCACAAATACCTTTTCCAAGGTGGCTACCTCTCCATATATATTTTTCCACTAATCATTTTAAATTCCTCATTTGTTTGATTTTTGCATGGTTTTAGCAATTAATCCTAGCCACTCAATTATTTTGCCTCTTAATATTAATCTTCCCTTTTATTTTTTCTTCATCTTGGCCCTCCATTCTTTTGCCCCTTAATCTCAGCCACTCATTTCATTTCATTTTTACTAAAAAGGAGGCATCTTCTTCATTTATAGGATAATTATTAATTAACAATTAGCAATTGGTATTTGGTATACTTGAGCACATAGAACACTTAGCATTCTTAATGTCTCTTGCATTTCTAGCATAGCATTTTGATTTCTTTAGCTTAGAATCATGACATCTTTCTAGCTTAGATTTCCTTTTCTTACATCAAACCTTAGTTATTATTTAATCATCTTCATTCTTAGTTTAGCTTGCATCTCATCTCTAATATAAGAAATATAAAAAATCCTTGCATCTTCTTACTTGTGCATTATCTCTTCCACAAATCTTGCACTTGCACATCGTTGTGAGATTTAGGACAAGTTCTTCATACTTGTTATCAAAAACCTCACATTGCATTTCTTTAGTTTCCACATTATATTATATATCATTTCTTTGGGAGAGCATACTCACAAATGAGCTTGAAGAACAAATGAAACAAAGTTATTTGGTGCCCTTATTTTATCTCACCGAAGGTTGTAGTAAGAATTACTTAGTTTGTTACATTTTTAAAATGACTATTATCTAATGTTTTTTTTTTTTTTCCTACTTGAAGAAAATAGGTGAATAATTTTATTACATACATTTTGGTAATGCCCAATAGGACCCACATCCTAATTTTTCTTCATTCTTAGGTCTTTTTCTTGCATTTTTTGTTAAATTTCCAAACACACATTTACACTTTAAGATTCTTGTATGCACTAACTTGCATCTATGATAATCTATGTATACGTTAATCCACATCTATGCAGAACCATGTCTCCACTTGTGACCCAAGCCTCTAACAAAAACTTAGGTTTCATATCTTGCATATCATATAAGCCTTTTAGTTTATCTTTTTTCTATGTTTTCAAGGGGTTTACTAGTGTACTTGCATATTAGGATTTAGTTTCATTATTTAGGGTTCATTTTTAGTTTTCCCTAGTTGCATTTAGGTTGTTGGTTGTAGCCTAAGTTTGTGCTAAACTTGACTCTACAACTATCACTAAATCGCAAAATCAAGTTTGCACCTATCACCAAACTTGAGTCTATGTCAAACTCATGTCTACACCAATTACCAAACTCATTTATGTACCATACTTGTGTTTGTGCCAATCACCAAACTTGTGTTTGTGCTAATCACCAAACTCATGTTTATTGCCAAAATTGTATTTGTGCGAATCACCAATCTCATGTCTATGACAAACTCACACCTACACTAATCATCAAACTCATGTCTATGCCAATAACCAAACTCATGTTTGCACCAAGAACCAAACTTGTATTTGCACCAATCAAAAAACTTGTGTTTGTGCCAAACTCATGTCTTTGCTTAAACTTATATCTACACCTATAACTTGAGTGTAATGCCCCACTCAAGATCTTAGAGAAAGTAACCTAAATAAGTCACTAAGTTTTCTATAAAAAAAATCTTTTAAAAGTGTATACAACATCTTTTAACGGACTGCAAAAGAAATACAATAATAACATATTACAACTACATAATTATGTTACCAACATAGTTTACATTTCTCTAATGTTCCTAAATGAAGAATCACATGTATTAAAATTTTGTTAATTTAGTTATTTATCTAAGCTAAATATAAGAAGTTTTTTATACAACCACAAAGGAATAAAAATACATCATCTTACTGCATGAACCATTATTATAAAATAATTACATAACCAAATCAATTCTATAAGATAAGCTCAATACATGACATCCACTCCACACGTCATAGGGTATGTCACAATAATCCAAGTACACATAAAAATGTAACATTCATAAGGATCTCAATTGTATAATATACATGAATTCAATAGATTAAGAGAATAGAAACCAAACTCAAAGTATGACAAGTATGAATAAACAATTACATCCTAGAATGTTTTAGCACTGGTATAAATTTTTCAAAAACTCATATGGTAAGAAAATCCACTACCACTCAACCACGTGATCCCAAATGGTGTACTCCTACCATGCTAAGTCGATAACACCAAGTCTCACTAGTATATCAATCTATGATTTCTCCCATTTCAAAATGCATCAAGGTAAATAAGTATGGGAATCTTGATAGCTTTCTACATCGTGGTTACTACAAACACAATAAAGGTAACAACTCTCATTTCTAGGGACAGCAAACATGTAGGAAACCTATGATGTGTATGGGAAAGTGTCATCATATGAGTCAACTATAAGGTAACTTGATAGTCTCTTTGGACCCCTATCCCCAGTGACTCTATGCGGCATTAGTAACCTCTTGTATGGACAAGATCACTAACTATGCAAGACACTAGTCAAACATCTTCTCACACTCTTGTCTTAGCCTTTATAAGTGCTAAAGGAATGGGTGAGCAACAACATCTTTTTTTTCCATTTTAAACCCTATTAATATTTTATGTTAACACTTAAAGGGTTGGAGGGATCTTGCTTTAATATTTGTAGACTTAAAACCTCTAATGACAATTCTTCACTCAATGGCTTTGAATGAGGACCAAGACCAGCTTGTTTGGGAGAATACTTTGGATGCTACCTATTTGGTGGCCTTAGGATACCAAGCTAATATGAGGTAGGATTTTAGCCCAAACTGGGCAAAGGCCTAGTTCCTTGGTCTTATCCCTAAAATCAAAAAAAAAAATTGGCTTTTACTCTAGAACAAGATTCTAACAATTGATAACCTCAGTAAAAGGGGTCTTCCTATTCCTAATAAATGTGTCCTTTGCAAAAACTAGGCTGAGATTATGGATCACCTATTTATACATTTCTCCTTCACTAGAGAGGTTTGGTCTTTTTTCAGTCAAGCTTTTTGGGTTGAGCTGGTGTGCTCCTAAATTGACTATTTAGTTCTTCAGGCAATGGGATAACTCTCGGTAGGGATCTGGGCTTCAAACTATGAGTAAATGGGCCTTGCCTTATTTTGGATGGGGTATTTGGAAGGAGCACAATAATCGTATCTTTAGGGATGCTAGCCTTCCTGCTAAAATTGTGTCTAGTAAAATTCAAAATGCCCTCATGGAAAACTATATGTTTATTAAAGGATCTAACCCTTTCGCAGGTGAAATTGGAAGCAATATTGATGCTCAGACAAAAAGAAAGGAGTGCCACTGATCTTTAACCCTATAAGGTTGGCACAAAGCCAAATTTTATGGAGCAGCCAAAGGAAACTCAGTAGTGGTAGGATGTGGCAAGGTGATTGGAAATAGTCATGGGTATGGAATTGTGGTAGTTACTTTCCCCCTAGGACACCAAAAAAATCATTATGTGGAGGCTTGTGCAGCCCTTCAAACAACTAAATTGGCTAAAGAGGTAGGGGTCATGATCTGGTGGATATTTTTAGTGAAAATTGAAGTGTCTCATTTCTCTCCAGAATTTGCACCATTAGAAAGATCTTAGCATCTTGATTCCAACACAACTTGAATGGACAAAAATGGAGTCTGAATATAGAATTTATTCTCGGTCAAAGTTTTGGTCAATAGGTAGACCAAAGGGCTAGATAAGGGGTGAAATGAAACCATCTCAAAAGTGGTCAACAATGGATTTCAAAATGAAGAGCCCGATGAGAGCTTTCCAATAGCATTCGTTTCGTCAAAAATGGACTTCATATGTGAAAGTTATGGCCATTTGAATTTTGGAGGCAAAATGTAATAGTGATGACATCATCATGATATCAGTAGCTCAGGTGATGACACATGTCAAAAATATGAGAAAATGAAATAGTGCCACATCGCACCTCAAGCTCAAATTTAGTGGTTTAAAAATTTGTTGAAGAGGTTTGAACCTTCAACCTCTCATTCCCTACTTTCCCTCCTTGCCACTAGACCACATGGAACATCTAACAACTTTATAATGGATTTGTCATTTAACCTATGGATGCCACCAAAGCACTTGATGAGGTTTGAACCCGTGACCTTACGGGTATGGCAAAATTGTGATTACCACTGTGCCACGCATTGGACTTGAAGAGCAAGTGGCAAAGTTTCTATTTAACTTTTGAAATAAACAAACCGCCCACTCTTCAAATAGGGCTTATTTGTTATTTTATTAATAACTAAACCCCAAAATTGTATAAATGCCAAAATGTAAAAATGGCAAAGGGGGTTATTCGGAGGGGGTATTTTGTTTTATACCCTTAATTGGTTTTGAGCCAATTTAAGCAAATTATTTTGTATAAAAGGGGGGTAGGATGTCATTTGGAGGCAATGGGAAATTAAGGGAGACTTGGGGAGAAATTTCTCTTGGTGAAGTTTTCCAAAGGAATAAGGAGATATTTTTTTAGGAGATTTTTTAGAGCCATTTTTGTACTTCAGAGAATTGCTATGTTGTCGAAGTGCTAGAAGAAATGGTCTTGGTGCATAATTGTAATAGATTTCTGGAGATTAATTGGATCGATCATACTTTATTGGAGCCAACCTGGAGACCTAGTCATGTTTGTAGTGAACTTCAAAATCAAACTTTGTTTGCACTTTCTATCTTCTTTTCTCTCAATTCTATTTCTCATCTTAAGTTTTAATTTCATTTATGTATAAATGTATTAAGACTTCCACTGAGTTGTGTTTTTAATTAAACATTCAATACTGCAATTAGTCTAGATCCGTCCATTAGATCAAGTGGTATCAGAACCCAGTTGACTATTATTGCAGTTGTTTTTTTTGAATGCTAATAAGATCCAGGATTCACAAGGGTGAAGGCAAGCTTGAAGAATTTAATCTTGAGATTGGGAAGTGAAGAACATTTCCAAAGATGTCTATTTATGGAATGGAGGTTCCTGATGAGATCAGTGAGCAGGAATTTCGAAGAGTGTTCCTCAAGATGAAGGCTAAGGTGGACATTCTTCTCCAAGAGAGACACAAACGACAATTGAGAAAGGCAAATAAAACTAAGAAGAAGGAGGAAGCAAAATCCTCATTAAAGGATGACAAAGCCAAAGGAGTAGGAGGTGGTAGTGACCCTCCTGAATCTTTGTCTCCATCTTCATCATCTTCTCCTTCTTCTCCATCTTCTCCTCATTCTACTTCTTCTAATCCTTTCAAGAGTGGGTATAAGCCTAAGATCAAATTGGATGTAAAATTTGACTTGCCTAAGTATTGTGGTGAACTTGATGCTGAAAAATTGGATGATTGGATTCAACAAGTAGAAGTCTACTATAGAGTCCAGAACCTATTAGATGATGTTGATAGGATTCAATTAGCTACTCTTCGGTTAGGAGGTATAACTTTAACCTGGTGGCAGAGTAAGACTAAGGTAGAAGTTTCACAACATAGTAAAGTCAATTTAACTTGGGCAGAGTTTGTTAGTGCTCTTAAGAAGTAGTTTTATCCCCTAGGACATATGCAATAGTTAATGATGGACTGGAAAATGTTTAGGCAAGGGAAAGATCAAAATGTCCAAGAGTACACCCATGAATTTAGGAAAAGGGCTATTTCTTTGAATGTTCCTTTGTACACCCAAGATACTTTGTTGAAGTACATAGGAGGTCTTCATTCCTACCTTAGACATTCTATTTTGGTATTGAACCCTTGTAATTTGGATGAAGTGTCTATTCAAGCTACACATTTAGAGTCAAGGGGTAAAGGATCTTTTATTGATAAGTTTGATAATGATGTAAAGAAATCTTCTAAGGTTGCAGAGACAGAGAAAGGAAAGAAGGAAACTACAGTCAAGAAGGATGAGAAACTTTCTTGCACTCATTGTGATAGGAAGGGTCATGATGAAGAACATTGTTGGAAGTTACATCTCGAATTGAAGCCTAGGTGGGCTCAGAAATGTGATCAGAAATAGAAAGGTAAGGAGAAAGCCACAAATGTTGTTATGGATCTTGGTTCAAATTCAAATGACGAGACTAAGATAACAGCTATGGGTTAAAAAGGTAAAGCTCCTATTTCTAGTGTTTCTGTTCATATTTGTGCTTCTTCATCTATAGTTAATGATTTCCCTGAAGATAAGAAAAGGAATGAGTTGTTTCATTTAAGGGTTGTTGCTAAGAACACTAAAATTGATGCACTCATAGATAGTGGTACTCAAGTGAACTTGATTTCTAAGAGTATTGTGAGAAATTTGGGATTGAAAACCACATTACATAAGAAACCTTATACACTAGGATGGATTTGTGAAAATGATAAGTTGCAAAACAAGACAATGCACCTTAAGATTTGCAATCACTAGTAAGTTTGTGGATAAAGTACAGTTTGATGTGGTTCCACTAGATATCTGTGGGATAGTGCTTGGTAGCCCTTATCTTTATGATTGAAAAAAAAAATTCTACAGGGAGAAGAATCATTATCACTTGTTTAAAGATGGCATTCAATATGTTGTACATTCTCACAGGATTAAGACTGATCATTCTTTTGCAAACATAGGGCAATTAAAGAGGGTAATTAATGCAAGTAAAGAGTTAACTCTTATGTCTGTCAACATAGGTGATTCTACACTTGAAGTTGGAGTAGCTAACTAGGATTAGATGTTGCAGGATGCACCCATAGTACAGCATGAGGGAACGATGATTGAAAGCATTGATGATTCCTTGGGTAAAATTGTTCCTATTGTGAAGGATCGATATGTTGTTGATTTATTCTCTTTCATTTTTGCATTATAGTTCAGCTTGATGCTAGTCAATATTTGTTGGTTAGTGGCTACAACAGTTGATGTAGATGCTTATGGAAGTGATATAATAATGTTTATGATAAACAATGTTGTTGCACTCTTCATTGTGCTTGTGAGCCAGGTATTCAGATGTACACATGATACAGGACAAGTGGGGAGGTCAAGTCCTCACTTTATGTCAGAGTAAATGTCACTTTTGGAGGTCCAAAAGGTCTTCAGTGGGGAGGCTTGATCCGGTGGATATTTTTAGTGAAAATTGAAGTGTCTCATTTCTCTCCAGAATCTGCACCATTAGAAAAATCTTAGCATCTTGATTCCAACAAAACTTGAACAGACAAAAATGGAGTCTGAATATAGAAGTTATTCTTGGTCAAAGTTCTGGTCAACAACTAGACTAGAGGGCTAGATAAGGGGAAAAATCAAACCATCTCAAAAGTGGTCAACAATGGATTTCAAAATGAAGAGCCCGATGAGAGCTTTCCAACGGGCGTTCGTTTCATCAAAAATGAACTTCATATGTGAAAGTTATGGCCGTTTGAATTTTGGAGGCAAAATGTAATAGTGATGATGTCATCATAATATCAGCAGCTCAAGTGATGACACATGTCAAAAATATGAGCAAATAAAATAGTACCACATGGCACCTCAAGCTCAAATTTGGTGGTTTAAAAATTTGTTGAAGAGGTTTGAACCTTCAACCTCTCATTCCCTACTTTCCCTCCTTGCCACTAGACCATGTGGAGCATTTAACAACTTTATAACAGATTTGTCATTTAACCTATGGATGCCACCAAAGCACTTGATGAGGTTTGAACCCATGACCTTGCGGGTATGGCAAAATTGTGATTACCACTGCGCCACACATTGGACTTGAATAGCATGTGGCAAAGTTTCTATTTAACTTTTGAAATAAACAAACCGCCCACTCTTCAAATAGGGCTTATTTGTTATTTTATTAATAACTAAACCCCAAAATTGTATAAATGCCAAAATGTAAAAATGACAAAGGGGGTTATTCGAAGGGGGTGTTTTGTTTTATACCCTTAATTGGTTTTGAGCCAATGTAAGCAAATTATTTTGTATAAAAGGGGGGTAGGATGTCATTTGGAGGCAATGGAAAATTAAGGGAGACTTGGGGAGAAATTTCTCTTGGTGAAGTTTTCCAAAGGAATAGGGAGATTTTTTTTTAGGAGATTTTTTAGAGCCATTTTTGTACTTCGGAGAATTGCTATGTTGTCGAAGTGCTAGAAGAAATGGTCTTGGTGCATAATTGTAATTGATTTCTGGAGATTAATTGGATCAGTCCTACTCTATTGGAGCCGACTTGGAGATGTAGTCACGTTTGTGGCGAACTCTAAAATCAAACTTTGTTTGCACTTTCTATCTTCTTTTCTCTCAATTCTATTTATCATCTTAAGTTTTAATTTCATTTATGTATAAATGTATTAAGACTTCCATTGAGTTGTGTTTTTAATTAAGCATTCAATACTGCAAGTAGTCTAGATCCATCCATTAGATCAGGTCAAATGCCTATGGTTGGAGGGGGATTCAAATAATATTATTAAATGCCTAAGGAGAGAACATCCTCCGTCATGGAGTATTAAGAATATAGTGGAGGAAACAAAAAATATCTTACTTTCCTTTGAAATGGTCTTTGTGTCACATGTTTATAATGAGGGAAATGTGGTTTTTGATTGGATGGCTAATGAGATAGTAACGAGGGACATGTCACATAGATGGCCTAGTAGAGAGGGATTTCTGGCAGTTGCTAAAAGTTTAATTGAGTTGGAGAGAATCCAAGGGAGGACAAGCAACATAAAGTGTAATTATGGTAGTTAATGCTATCAATCAAACATATAAAGTGATGAAAGCTTAGTACGAGTTGATTTAGAGGCATCATTATTTGGGGGTTTTGTGGTATGTTTCATGGGTGATGTTATTGGCAATTGGTAATTACTATTACTATTGCTTTACCAACGTTGGAGGCAAGTATAGGTTTTGTGAAAAAAATTAGTGTTCGGCTCACGGTGCTTGGAGAGCATAGAGTTTTTCTTTTTCTTTCTACAACATAATAGTTGGGGAGAGGCATTGTAGAGAGGTGGAGGGAGAAGGAGAGAAGTGGAAGAGGTGATCGAAGTTGTGGGAGATGTTTAGGGAAGGTGACATCTTGTCCTTCATCAAAAAACTTCATGGCTAGGATCCAAAGACAACTAACCTTATGGTGAAGTCATGGAGAGATGGGAAGGTGAAGATTGATGGGATTGACTTCTAGGTCAATGAAGGGGTCATCGTCGAGGTCATTAACTCTCCCAATCAGTGTACCAAATTCTATAGTGATAATAAAATATCCTTGAATGTGGTGAAAGACTTTGCAAAGGATGCAAAGGAGATGAAGGATCTAGTGAAGACTGGTGCCTTCTATGAGCTCATATCTAATAAGAAATTGTGGAGGTTTGTCTTAAGGGTGATTATATCTTGCATTATTCTTGACACAAGGTTTGATAGGATTCAAACCCACCATTTCATTATCCTAAACCATTTTAGGTATGGAACAAAAAATTTCATCCCCTTCTACCTATTTTTCTCTGCAAATATGAGTATTATGGATTTTAAGAAGAAAACATATCCTAATCTTGCCTTCCATGAGGGTTTGTTATTACTCATATATGAGCATTTTAAAGCTTAGACTCATGGAAGGGTTGTTGCCTAGAAGGTGGATTCTTCTAAGGAGTTAGAGAGCTCTTACCTGCCTTCATATATGAAGGATAGTGCTGGTCTGCACTTAGATGATGAAGAGGAGGTGGCTAAAATCATGAAGGATGTGGGTAGGAAGAAGGAAAAAAGCCAAGAAAAGGAATAGAGAGAAGGATAAAGTAGGAGGAAAACTCAGAGGAGGATTATAATGATGAGGAAGAGGGGATGGACATGGATAAGGAGGGCAATGTGAGAGAGGAGGACACTAGTAAGGCTCAGGTAAGTAGGAAGGATGACAACTCTATTAAAAGGAAAATGGGTGGAGAGAAGGATGCTGAGAAGGCACTTAGTAAGGGTAAGGAGAGCACTATCAAAGCTCTAGAAGTGAGAAAAGAAGAAGACAGCTTGGCTAAAGCCACTATTACACTTGATGCTAAGGGAAGGAAAACCGCATGGATGAAATTTTATGCTAGCACTACAAAAATGGGTCTAGTTAGAGAATATAGCCACCTGGAGGTTTTAGAGGGAAGGGATGGCAAAATTTAGGTGGAAGAGCTCATTGACCTAGCTTTGGTGATTCTTAGTGACAATGCATGAGAAATGGGGATGAACCTCCTAACAATGCTCACAACAATTTGGTGGATAATTTCTAGTCCATTAAATGGATCTTCCATGAAATTGAAGAGATTAAGTTTAGGATGCAAGGGAAGGAAAGGCTAGAAGGGGGGACGAGAATGTCAGAATTAGCAAGTTGGATGCAAGGATTTTTAAGATTGAAAAAAGAGTGGAAAGGATGGAGAGCTCTCTCCATAACTCGACTAACCAAAGCCTCAACATAATAAAAGGTCTTAATGATAACATCATTTAGCTACACACAATGATGGAGGAAAGAAAAAAGGGAAAGGAGGAAAAGGACAAAGAGGAAACCAAGGTGACTGATGAGGATGATTCTTTATAGGGTGAGAGCCCAAGAAAAAGAAGGAGAACAGAAAAGAGGAAGAGTGAAGAGGAGGTCTCTCTGAAATATAGCCAATCGAAGACTGACAAGGTTGAGGCCATGGGAGAGCTAGAGCTCAAGAAAGTGGACCTAGCTAAAGAATTGGTGCCCTAATTGTTGCTCCTAGTTTTTTGTCTGTGTTTCGACTTTTGGCCATATATTTTTTGTTTACATCTGATGGTCGGGTATGGCTTGTTGTTTTTTCTATTACTTAGTTGCTAGACTTGAACTTTTAGTAGTAATTTGTAGTTAACTGGTGGGTTTCAAGAACCCCTATAAAAAACCTATTTTACTTAATAAAAAATACTTAATTAACTTACAATGAGGTACCATGACTACGATTTAGTGCTTCAAATCTCATTGTAAGACACTCTGCCTCTGTACACTAGATTACCTACTCCAACTTCATGAATCAAGCACCATATAAAATTCCAATTAAGCTCAATGATCACTCTCATTTTTACAATAATGGATTGAAAATCTATACATAGTTTCTGAAACCAAAATATCATAAAATGTTTTCCATGGATCCACATAACATGAACTTAACAAAAGAGATTGGGAATAGTGATCAAAGACACAAATCATCATAAAACATGAAGACGTAAACATAACATCAACCAATTAAATAATATTTGATCTTGTGATTTTACTTTCCTGATAGGTTTACCAAAAATCTATTACGATAATCATAAGTTTAATTAACTTTGAAAATCCTAGTTAGTGAGAAGCAAAACAATAAAATTTTTTAGTAAATAAAATGTTTTTTATTTAGAGAGATTTTGAAGGGAAATTTAACAAACCAGTCATGATAGGTTTTCCATTAATAATGTGTCATAATAATCATGAGGAAAAGTAGTATAAGGTGGGATAATAGGAGGAGGAGGAAATGTAACTTTTCACTGCCCTTGAACATCATCATGAATAAGTGGATAAGGAGAAGGGTTGTCAAAACAATCTTAACATCCTTATCATGAATTATGGTTTGTGATTTTACTTTCCTAATAGGTTTACTAAAAACCTGTTGCGGTAATCATAGGTTTAATTAACTTTGAGAATCCTAGTTAGTGACCAACCTTACTATGAATCTTTTTTATTTGGTTTGCCTACTTCCACAATATTCAGTCTCTGATAAAATGTATTTTATTTGAGAAATTTAACAAATCAATCATGTGATTTTACTTTCTTGATAGGATTACTAAAAGCCCTTAACTAATATAAAAATGTGTTACCACAAATGCTAAATTCGATTAGGCAAACATGATTAGTTTTATTTACAAAGATATTCACATGCAATTCTATGCATAAAAAACACAATGTATGAAATAATGCTACCACTTTCCATTAACTTATAAAATCTCCAATTCTCAATTATTATTTTTAATAAAATTGAATGACTTAATTGATTATTGAATCATAATTTATTAACTAATGAAAGAAACTTCATTATAAAGTAGCTAAATTTTTTTATTAGATAAACAGGTTTTACAGGGATCTTGAAACCCAATAATTAAAACATAAAAGGTTGATAATAAGCATGAAAGCCCAGCCAAAAAAGTATAAGTTCAAAGGCTAATAATAAGCATAAAGCCCAGCCAAAAAGTAGAGTTCTGAGAAAAGACCAAGAAAAAAAGACAAGCAAAACCACGGCCTAAAGCTAGAATTAAAAGTCAAAAGACAACAAGAAACAAAAGAACAGGTGAAAGTTATTCCTCATTCTTTCATTCCAGCTCTTGCATAACTTGAGTAGCCTCGAAGGCCAGTTGATTCTCCTCCACTTCCAGCTGTTGCGCCTTTTGGTTCCCCTGGTCCTGATTAGGAATGGTGTTGTCATTTGTAGAGTCATCCTCCATTCTGGCTTCATCCCTGTCTTTTCCTTCCCCATCGTCCTACATTTCTCTATCTTTGATCTAGCCCATAAGAGAGATGATGTTTTTGTTAATGGAGCTTAACAAAGAGAACATCTGATTTGCTAGGTTGTAATTGTAGTTCTCTAGGTTAATAAAGTAGCTAATCTTAATTTCCTAATTAGAATATAATTTAAAATAACATAATATATACATCCATATAATTAATAATATTAAATAATAAATATCAACATAATAAAACTTGATAATAATATTTACTTTGAATATTTATTAATTAATAAAAATAAAACTCTTACCAAATAATATTTTCATTTAAGTATTATCAAACTAAACACATATAATAAATATCATTTATTTTTATTTAAAAATATATATTTTTAAAATAAAACTGTTGAAGTTGATGAAAGTTCAACCCCACAACTCCCAAGAATCACTTGCATGCAAACACCTGTCACTGAAAGAGATGAGCAAAAGCTATGGAGGCTAGAATTTCTAAATCCATAGTTGAGACATTCTTTCCAGATCCATAGTTGAGACATTCTTGATGAGCAAAAAGAGAGATTACTATTATCAAAAGTGAATTAGTGAAATAATTACAAAGAGAATTATCCTTATAAAGGAGATCAAAACCCTAACATGTAACTAACTTAGGTTGCATGATAATAATTAATTAAAAAAATTATTATTATATGCCCAAAGTTTAGTTAAGTAAACTAGAGATAGTAAATAACTTAACAATTAAATCAATATGATTTAATTAATAAGTAAATACTTAATTACTCTAACACGCTTCCCTCCCCCCCAGATAAGCTTAGGGAGTAGCTAAAACCTAGAAACTACTACTGAAAGTAGTTTTGAGTCCCGACAACATAGCCTAATGAGGTACCCAACACAACCAAATCTCTAAAAAGAGGAGAAATAGAGAAAACCACATGGGGAAAAATCCTACTCCCAAAAGAGATGGAAATAATGTTGAAAAGAACTAGTAAAGGTCTGAAAAAGCCTCCAAACTAGGAAATGTCCCAGAAGATAGGAACAAAAGACAATAATGAAGAACACCACTAAAGCATGTAGAAGCTGCAAAACTCTATCAAAAGTAATTGTTAATCTGAAGAACCTCCATTGAAATATATTCTGACTAGGTAGAGAAGATTATAATTTGCATGAGTGTTCTCAGAAGACACTAATCAAATCAAGAGGCACACAAAGACAAACAATTGAACTCGAAGATACAGATGGCATAAAACACCAAAGTCTAAAGAGTTGATTAATCAAACATGGAAGGTTGCATCCATAGTAGGAACAAAAAGAAGAGTGTTTATATGATAAATGCTCCATCTTGCCAAAATGCATAGGTACCCAGCCATTGCATCCACCTAGTACATAGGAACAAAATTTGAATACATGGCTCACTCCATTGAACCAAGGAAGCATAAGACCTCCCCCATAATGTAGACAAGGGCAAGGTGATAGGCAACTGAAAAGGGGGCCAAAAGAACTGCATGTCAAGGAACCATGATCAATATTCAAAAAATAATACATATGTGTGAACCAAGTTGATCAATCTCAAACATGTCATGAGGCTAATGTCATGGAAGGAACACTCACTAGACAAAGGAATATGACAAACAAAGACAAAACATCAACCCCCCATGAAACTTCAATTAGAGTAATGCATGCACAATAAGGCACAAGATATGGTGAATCCCAAGAATACAATAATATGTATGAGTGTCCTTAGATGACACTACTCAAATCAGAAGACAAAAAAAGGCAAAACTATTAAAATGAAAATATAGATGCAATATGGCACTTTATCTCAGTGTGTTTCCAAGAATGCATATAAATGATGTCTAAATAGACTAGAAGATACATAGGGATAATACAATATATAGTAAAACCATGGTGAATCCTTTAAAGCAACAAAATCAATCCATGGACCTAAAACAACCAAGATATCCACTAGAATGCAAAAATGCAAAAAACTGAATAGAATGTGCCTGGAGCAAAATCTAGAAAAACAACCAACATTAATGGAAAGAGCACAAAAAAACCTTTCCAACAATTAAAAAAAATTCCCAAATTGAAGATCAAATGCTCAAGATATGTCTCCCAATGTGCAAAATAGAACTCCTCACTTTGACAGTAAAAATAGGTACCATTTTGGAAAAAATTAGTAGTAACACCTGCACTAATGCATCCAACTCATAGTCAACTTTCTGACGATATCTAGTTTGCAAAAAATAGAGCTTGTATGCCCAAGATATGAGCAAAAACATGAAGGTAGGTCCAAACAGAGTTAAAATGTTAAGCAAAGGTGAAATGCCTCAGTTTCCATGCCAACATATACTAGTGTCCTTGCCAAAGTGCCTTGATTTATGTGCCAACATGCACAAATAATCTCTATTTCTATTCCAAAAATCTTAGTTTTTATACAAATGCACCTCAATTTCCATGTTAACATGCATATATCACCTCGATTTCTATGCCAAAATCTTGATTTTTGTGCAAACACGCCTTGATTTCCATGCCAACATGCATAGTTTGCCTAGATTTTTGTGCCAAAAATCTCAATTTCTATGCCAACATGCATAGATCATATCAATTTTTGTGCCAAAAACCTCAATTTATGTGCTAGAAAAAGCTTGATTTTAAGCCAAAATGCACATATTGCCGTCTAAGGAAATGTACTTAATTTGGGAGCAATTTTTTTGCCTCAAATTCCAATTGTGTCCAAATTGGACATGCCTTGGGGTTTTTGGGTGCTACAAGCTCAACGGTGAGGTCCATTTTTTTCTCAAAGTGCATCAAAAATCAATGACCCCCTAGATCCAATACAAAAAACCTTTGAAAAATGAAATCCTTTGAAAGAAAAAATACAGATTTGAAAGGCAAGCCAAACCTCTCATAAATAGAATTGGAGCATGAAGATCTAGTGTTTTAATACCATATTGTAGTTGATGAAAGTTCAACCCCATAGCTCCCAAGAATCTCCTGCATGCAAACACATGTCACTGAAAGAGAGGAGCAAAAGCTATGGAGGCTAAAATTTCTAGATCCATAGTTGAGATACTCTTGATGAACAAAAAGAGAGATTGCTATTATCAAAAGTGAATCAATTTAATAATTACAAAGAGAGGTTGTCCTTATAAAGGAGATCAAAACCCTAATAAGTAACTAACCTAGGTTGCATAATAATAATTAACAAAAGAATTAATTATTATATGCCTAAAGTTTAACTTAACTAAACTATTTTTTAAAGAGGGTTAAATGCTTTGACCTGGAGCTATGAACTAGTGAGGCCACAAACGGGGGACCTCATCCCCATGAGATTTGAACCTTGATGGAAAGGATAACAACACAACAACTTAACCATCACAACATGCCACTATTGGCAAACTTAACTAAACTAAGATAATAAGTGACTTAATAATTAAATCAGTATGATTTAATTAATAAGAAAAAAACTTTATTACTCTAACAAAAACTTTATAATTCTTTTATAATCTATGATGTGAGTTAGGCCTACGACCTTTGCAAGGCATGTGACTCCTTTGTCATGAGTTGTGTATGTAGCCATAATTGCTAATCCAACCGTCACAACCACAACTGCCATGTGGGGGAGATTAAACCCCCTCCTCATATTTATTTTTAATTCATTTTTTTAATAAGAACATCTTTTAAATTTAAAAAAAAATTCATTTATATATTTTTTACAAATATTTCTTTTGTAAAATTTGATGGTGGAATTATATATATATATATATATATATATATATATATATATATATATATATATATATATATATATATATATATATATATATATATATATATATATATATACTTCTGATAGATCTAAAAGGACATTTATCTAATAGATCTAAGAGAGCATATATTTAAAAATAATAATTTATTAGTTTTATTTTCAATACAAATTCGTGAAGATCTAATGAAAACAAGAATTTCCAAATTTTAATTTAAGGATTTTTTTTCTTTAATTTTCTATCTAATTTTTTTACTATCAAGAAAATAATAATCTTATAATTCTTTTTAGAAACAATGATTTCTCTAAAAACTTATTAAAGAATATAACTCAAAATAATTTTTCTTTTAATTCTCCCAGATGAAATTACAAAATGTATTTATATAATCATATATATCACAATTTTAACAAACACAATGAAAATAAGCTTTTCTAAAGTGAAATGTTTGCAAAACCTACCAAGAAACATGTCCTACTTTGAACCACTAATTGAAAACTTGAGAAAAATGAGAAATCCAAAACCTTCCCAACTTGAAGACTCTTCCTAATAATATAGTTGTTGAAGGGTTGCATGCATCTTCTTGACAAATAAATGTACCAAATAATGTGTAGGATGAGTGTAACACCCACTCGTAGTTTACTTTTCTGTTATGATTGCCAAACTCTTTTAGGCCTATTTCATGCATGTCTGAGTTTCAGAGATATTTAATTTACAAATTTATGATATTGTTTCATGACTTGGATTATATATATATATATATATATATATATATATATATATATATATATCTATATATATATATATATATATATATCTATATATATATATATATATATATATATATATATATATATATATATATATATATATATATATATATATATATATATATAGATCACGAGAGAGAGAGAGAGAGAGAGAGAGGTACATACATACATGCATGCATGCATACATACATACATACATACATATATATATTAGTAATGAAGTACTTAGTTGATTATATTTCATGTATTGATTGATGATTCTTGATTATGATTATGATTACTAGCATGTTAATAATGCTTTAATGATTCTTACTTAGTAAATTTGATTTCTCTCATGATGATGTCATATGATAGGTCCCCAAATGATGATTATTTTAGATTTATAGTGATGCATTGTTATATCTGAGCATTCGATGGTTTGACTTGTGATTACTTATGGTACTTATCTCGTACTTGCATGTTGATGGTGTGCATGTCTATTTCACTTTTCTGTCTAAGGTGTGATGTGGTGAAGGGAGGGAGTCATAGTCATCTACTAGTCGAGATCTATATGATGTACCACTCCCTACTATTGTATGTTTATCTTAGACATATATATGCATATGTACATGCTCGTCTTCTATGTAGGTTGCAAGTATTGGGTATCGACTTCCCTGAATTGCTATGATGAATGTACCCTATCGCAAAAACTCAATGGTAAGAATGGGAAGATAATGATCAGGTCCAATCCCAACTATAGCCTAAATACTTGTCCTACAAGGAGGACTCGTATGTGACTGTCTACCTTTTTTAAACCTGAGTCTTTTTGTGCATATGTTATTTTACTTTCACTTTGATTGGTTTTCCTTATGCATTTCATGTGGTTAGACTTTGTCATTTGCTTCCAGTAGAATGTTTATTTATGATTTTTTTGGATTCATCTTTGATATTTGAATTATTAAATTTAATTTAATTAAAAAGGGAAAAATATTAAAACAAGATGATATTTCATTTGTTGGAATTATCGAGATATTTGACTAAATTAAAAGATTTAACTTAAAGTCCTAATTTAAAAAATTAAATTAAAAAAATTCAAATATTAAATATTAAATTTTGTCTTAGTATAAATATTTAATTAATATTAATTTAATTAGAGTTGCATTAAAGAATGCACTTTAATTATCTTTATCGATTAAAATAATAAATAATTATTTTTAACGTGTTTGCATTAAATAATAAAGTGCAAAATAAAATAAAGGAATATTTTAAATGAAAGAGTGAGTAAATATGCATTAATGGAAAAACTAAATAAAATAATTATATTTTAGGCTTTTAGAAACAAAAAGCCTAGAAGGGAATTGTTAGGGTTCTATATTTGAGGTTTTTGGTTCATTATTTCACACATAATTTTTGAGGAGCAAAATTTGGAATTGGAGCAAAAGAATTATTGAAAGTTTCAAAGGGTTTGGATTTGCATGGATTCACAGATTATCTCAAATCTTCGCTATTGTTTTGAGGTTTTATTAAAAAATCTATCTACTTCGTGTCTTTCTAGGAGCTTGCATAATACTTATTAATTTACTGTATTGATTTTTGGATAAAGAATTATGTTTTAGCTTTTGAAAAGGAAAACTTATTGATTAAGAAAACTTGACTGAGGAAAACTATAGAAAAAACTAGAAAATTATTATGACTATATTCTCTTAAAACCTTTTCTAATATAGGGAAAATTCAATTATAGAGATTTTGAAGAAAATAACAAATTGAACAACTAGGGCTTAAATTTTAAATTTTCCATTATAATCATGTGATTATCACGAAATTTCTAAATAAAGATAAATATTCTTCTTATATAATTTAGTTGCAAAATTTAGTGGAAAAATCAAAAATTACCCCTAGAGGCCCCATCAAAATTTAATTTTGACCATCCTTCATAAGGAGGTTCCCATTTACATTCTTTCCTAGCACTCTTATTGGCTTTAGTATAGATCATTGGTGTATTAATTAGGTTAAACTAGTTTTTACACATTTATGCATCCTAATTTGAAAAAAATCTTTCCTCCTTATGTGCTTTTCTGAGATTAATGTTAGCTACCTCAATAATACATATCTCTACTTTACTAAAGAAGGATATTAAATCCATTTTCTCACTGCAAAAAATTCTTCTATTCCTTTCTTTCCATATTTTTCATAGTAGTATAGAAGAGGATATTTTCCATAGATTACTATAGATACTAGAAAAACCATGTTTCAACTAGCTCCTTTAAAAATTATTATTCAAGGAATGCACTATTCCAATTTAGTTTCTTACATAACTAATACCAACAATTCTTAGTGAAAGGACAATCAAAAAGAAAATGTTCAACTGTTTTAGATTCTTTTTTCATAGAGAGGGCATCTTAATGGTCTTTCAAAACCCATTTTAGTAAACCTATATGTTGTTAGCATTCTCTTTTTAGGAGTTACCTAAAGGAAGATACCTACTTTTGGAAGACGTGTCAAATCCCAACATAGATTAAGAGGGATGTCAATCTTATCCCATTTCTAAGAATTTATTATCTTTTCATACCCTAGTTTGACTTTATAATTTTTGTCCTTTAAAGATCCTAAAATTAGTTTAGCATTCCTATCTTTATCATTTACTTGTCTTCTATTTGAAAATTGCTTTTAAATGTGCTTCTCTCGTTCTGAAAGTGGTGTTTTCTCTAGGCATTTCCATTGCCATACTCCATAATGATTATTGTTAATTTTAATTTTATAGTCACTTACAAACTTACCTTACAAAGTAGTAAGTGTATTTTTAATTTATTTTTATTAATTGGTAAATTTGCACTACTAGGAGATGGAAGCCCATTCCATGAATCTTCACAAAATAAAGCATCCCTCCCTAAACCAATATCCCAAGTTAAAATTTTATCTATTAACAGATGACAATTCAACATAAAGTTTCAAATTCTTGAATTTTGTGGAGGATTTATTATTCTAAACAAAGATAAAGGATTTTTATTACTTAAATATTTATAAAATATTTTTTTATCCCATTTATCATTGTGATCTTTGAACATTCTCCATATAAGCTTTTCTCCTAGCACCTCATTTTTCTAGCTCTAATTTTTTATGTCTAGACCTTCAAACTTTTTAGGTTTGCAAATATTTTCCCATTTTATCAAAGCTTGCTTCTTCTTTTTTCATCTTTGGTTCCTTTTCAAAAGAAGTTTTTAAGTTTAGAATCTAATTTTATTTTTACATCTTTGGGTAATGGAAGACATGAGATATGATATATGAGAATGGCCATATGTATTGCTTTGATCATAGTCATCCTCCCTACTTTAGTTAACCATTTTCCTTTCCAACTTTCTATTTTTTCACCTAATTTATCTAAAATTGTGTCTAGAGCTTTACCTTCTTGACTTCCTTTTTCAATATGGATACCAAGATATGTACATGGAAAGGTTCATTTTCTATATCCCATTATCCTACATATGTCCCTCTCCTCTTCCTCTTTGGTATTTATAAAGAATATTTTTGATTTGTTAGCATTTACCTTTTGGTGTGATGCTTCCATGTAAATATTTATTATACATTTAAAGTTTTGAGCTTCTTCTAAGGTACTTTGTCCAATTACAATATTATCATTTGCAAGTCGTTGATGTGTTATTTTAGATACCTCTTCAATGATAAGATTCCACTAGTCTTCCTTTCATCTTGAGCCTTTATTATAGATCTACCAAAGGCTTCTACCATAATAATGAATAGGAAAGTTGCAATAGGATCTCCTTATTTGACTCCTCTAGATATACTGAAGAAATCATTGAGTGTACCATTTATAAGAAGGGAAATTTTTGGAATCGAAATGTAGTTAAAGAATAAGTTGATCCATTGTTGTGAGAAACCAAAAGTTTCTAGGGTTTTACATAAGAATCTCCAATCTACTTTATCGTAGGCTTTTTGGATGTCTAATTTTATTAACATATATGTTTCCTTATTAATCTGAAATAACTAGATTAATTCTTGAATGATGATAATACCATAAAAATTTGACCTATTAGGAACAAAACTTGTTTGTTCCTGTGAAATGAGGAGAATTTTTTTTAAGTCTATTAGCTAAAGCTTTTGAGAGAATTTTATAAATTGTATTACATACAACTATGAGCCTGAAGTATCATGGGTATTCAAATTTTGACTTCTTTAGAATTAAAGTTAGGAATGTATTATTATTTTTTCTATTAATAGGGATCCAAAATTTCTAGTTTCCTCAATTGCCTCCCATAACTCCTCTCCTAATATATCTCAACAATTTTGAAAGAAATAGCCTGAAAACCATCGAAAGCCAGAGATTTATCAGGGTTTAGTTAAAAAAGGACCCCTTGATTTCTTCTTTGGTAAATTTCTTATTTAATATTTTATCATCTTCTACCATTATTATTTTAGGTATAGCTCCTAACATCTTCTTCTGAGCAAATCAATTTTAAGATCCAAAATTATTAAGGATTTTAGAATAATATTTAACAAGAGTTTCTGCTACCTCATTTGGATTTTTAGTTATTCTACTTGTATGATCCTTAATTTTAATTATTCTATTTTTATTCCTTCTATTTATAGTATTGTTATGATTTTTTTTGTTCCTATCTCCTTCAAACAACCTTGTTTCCCTTGATTTTTGTCTCCAAGATATATCTTCTTTTTCTAGAATTTCTTCTTGTTTAGCTAGAAGTTCTTTTTATTTAATGTATTTATCATTGTCCATTCCTCCTTTGATAATTTCTTTGTTTATATTTTTTAATTCTTCTTCGTTTTCTATTTTTTCTTTAAAAATGTCATTAAAGTGATCCTTATTCCATTAATTTATTTTTTCCTTTAATGATTTCAGTTTTGATGTAAAACAAAACATCTTTGATCCTTCAAATTTCTCTTTGTGCCGCCATAGCTTTATCTTATTAAGAAAATCTTTATCTAGGAACCACATCTTTTCACACTTAAAAGAATTTCTATGAGGTTTTTGTGGCTCACCTATCTCTAACCTCACTAAGTAATGATCAAAACCTACATTAGGAAGAATGATTGAATTAAAAGGATGATTAAACGATATTAAATTTCCTTTGAATATAAATCTCTCCACTCTTTATGTTATATTGCATAACCCATCTTGTTTGTTATTCCATGTAAAAATCTCGTTAGATGTTGTAATATCTATAAGGTTATCTTTTGCAAACCAAGCTTTGAAGTCTATCATAACCTGGGTGGCGGTTGTGGATCCACTTTCTTTTTCTCCTAACTCTAGGATTGCATTCAAATCACCCCCTATAATTTTTTTTTCAATAAATTTAATTCTAGAAAATTACTAATCTCATTCCATAATTCTTACTTATTCATTATAGGAGTTGATACATATACATTAATGAGTAGGAATTGAGTTTCACTACTAAATCTTTTAATTCCCTTGCCATCCAATTACTTTTAGAAATGAATGTTGAATAATATACCCTCCTAAGGTCCCATATAATACCAAACCCCTCGTATATCCCAACTAAATCAATTAGTTATGATTTTCAAGTTCCCAATTTTCTTCTAAATTTGTTTCCTTTTTCTTTATTGAGTTTAATTTCTTGAATTAGTACTAAATTTGATTGAAATAATGTTAAATTGCACTTAAGTAAGAATTTTTTATTAGGGGTGTTTAGACCCTTGATATTCCATGTTGTAAGCTTCACGACTCCATGGGAAAGAACTTCCCCTTCCCTGCATTCAAAAGATTGATTATCTTTTTCTGGTTACCAGCCAGACCTGTCGCTGCTCTAAGTTCAACTAAAGGATTTCTTTCCTCTTTTCCTACTTTGTTTACAACAGTTTGGATCTTCATTAAACCTTGCAAGTTTCCTTTGATACCAAGGCTATCTAGATTTTTACTAGCATTATGTATACTTATATCAATAGATTCATCTTCCTCTTCATTTAAATATTCTTACTCTAATTCTTCCATAATTTTATTACTAATTCCATTATCACCCTTCTCCGAATTTGAGTTTTCTAATTCTTTAAATTAGTTATTTACAACATATATTTCTTCCTTATCTTGCTGAATATCTTCCACTTCCAGAATCTCAAACTCCTCCCAATTTTGGTTTTTTCCTACTATATTCATATCTAAACTTTCCAAATACCATTTATCTGATTTCTCTTCTACATTTATAATTTCAAAATCCTTTAAAAGCATCTCTATCTCAATTGGAATATAATTGCAAACGTCTATTCATCTTACTGCTATATCTTGGTTAGGAATTATATCTTCCATATCTTTGATTTTTACTTTATTATGGTCTTTTGATGAAATTAACTTCAAATAATCAACTTCACTTGTTCCATCTATAGAATCTAAGGTATTATTATCTAACTTTGACACATTATTTCCCTTATTGTTTTCTAAATTTTGTTTTTCTATATTAACCACTAGATCCCGATCCTTAGACTCTTCCTTATCCATTTCCAAGATTCTTTTAATTAACCATCTTTTATCTTTTACCACTTCTTTACTTTCTTCCTCTTCATAATTGAGGTCCTCAAAGGTATCTTCTCTATATAAATCTATTTTTCTCAAAGAGAGATTTTGAAACCAAATCAAAGTTATGTTTAAATATTAATTTAACAACCTTTTCTATTTTATTAGTCTCCTCCTGGTTAATTAATAATGATTTAAGTTGAGAATCTATTGATACTATCTTATTTGTTGATATATTATTATTAACAAACTCTATAAGTTCCTTATCAAGAATAAAAACTTTTTGGCTAATAAAAGGATCTACAAATGGAGTAGAGACCTTGATTCTAAATTGTGGTTTTTATCTGTATTCATTTTAGATGACAAACATAATTTCTTGTTCATTTCTATCAATTCATTCTGGAAATATTTTGTACTAAAGTCACCCTCTCCCTAATCGGGAATAGGATTAGATTTTGACACTTTTGCCCTTCTATTTATTGTTGGATCAACAAATTATCTTCTTCAAGTAGGTGCCTACTCCAATTTGTGTCAGCTAAAATTTATATAATTTACGATTCTTTTTAGAATATTTTGTTTTGATTAGTAACCATAACATCTAGTTGCCTTTCTAAATCCTAAATTTTATGATTTGTTAAGTCTTTTGTATTTTCTTTTTCTAAGTCCAATATCATATATCTAGAAAATAATGACAGGCTATCATTCTTATTCCTAATCTCCAAATTAACAATATTGTCCTATCCAACATTCTCTACCTCTTTATTTGTTAACAAAAGATTGTTGTTAACTATGCTAATATCTTGCTTTGTCAACAGTGGTTTTTTAATCTTTTCTATCTTTTTCTTCCCCATTTTTCCTCTCTTTTTCTTGGTAAATCTCTATTATTACCCTCCTTAAAATCACTTTCTACTTTACCTTCTTTAATACCTGGAAGCTTGGTATTACTAATATGCCCACTATTACATTTCTCTTGTTCTATGTTTGTTTTCTTATAAAAGTAGACGTGATATAGCTAAATATTTGTCCCTTCTTGGCTCATTATTAGTTGCAAAAATGCTATTCATATCCTATTAGTTTGTGGTGACTAATCAAGAAAGTACTGTGCATACTTCATAAAAAAAAATTGGGCCCTATTTTATCGAGATTTTGGGCTGACATGTAATTATTAATTATATCCCCAAAGCTGTAAAAATACTTGTATAAAAGGGCTTAGAGTTAGGGATTATTTCATAGTTGTGATGTGAAAATTGGTTCTTGTGGCAATATTGAGCTATAAGGGATTATAGATTGTAATCAAGTTGTAATTATTGGATCATAATAATATCAGACTTGTTGTTTGGTGTACACAGCCTAGGGATTGGGTGAACCATGTTAAATCTTGGTGTCTTGTATTCTTTTCTATGTGATCTATTATTTTTTGATATTGATTATATTTGCATGTAATTTTTATTTCTGTCCATGGTTTAATCCTAACATATCCTTCTTCTAGAGTTATATTTGATTCTTACTAATCGAGTAGAAGTTTGAGAATTGAGATGGATTGTCTATCCTAAGGTTTATATTTGCATCATTTCAAATATCTTTTATCTTATGGTTTTCAAAGATCTTACCATCATTTAGAGAAATTTATAGATTTAGCCTTAACTCATTATCCAACCATTGGTCCTTCAAGTCCGAATGAACTTTATGGGCCTTTTTCCATAGAATGAATTGATCACAAATATAGTTATGGGTCAACATTATGTCTCATATCAACTTACTATGTATTATTATTTTTTCTTTTGTGTCTTTAATAAATAAATTTTTGTTTTTATATTTTCACATTGTTTTAGTAATTTTATCTATTTTGTTATTACTAAATTATGAAAGCAACATTTATCATTCTTAATCATGTCCTTTGTTTATTCCAATAAAACACATATTTATTATCTTGAGTAATTCCATTTTCACTCCTTACTAATAAATCTTCTTCTTTTTGTTTACTTTTATCTGAATCATAGTGTTCCATATTTATATCAAATCTAAGGTTTATTACTTCCTCCATTATTTCTCCTTCTTTGATATATGAGATAGGGGTGATATCAAACTACCAAGGCTCTCTTCTAAATTTATTGGAATTTCTAATAATCTAAGATCACCTTCACTAGTAACCCCTAACTCTAAATGCTAATTACTATTAAATCACAAATTCCTTAATTCAAATGTTGGTTTAATAATTGAATATAAATTATAATCATTGTCTCTAGATTCATTATCGAACATCATAATTTTTCATGTATTTGGTTTTAGTAAAGACTAGGCTAAATTTTATAAATAGGTCTATTGGTTATGATTTTGATTGGGTCTAGATCCTAAAATTCAATAGACATATTAACTAGGATTAAGATATTATTGGATTTAGCAAAGCTAGACTCTAGACCTAGAAACTCACCTATAGAATTTCCAATTCTTTTAAATAACTACATATGTCTATGTTTTATTGGAATTCTTTTAATTTATTATCTGAGTAGGTTTATACATTCTACTAATAAGAGATTCATCAAAATTGGGTGACCAATTACATAAAGTTACACTATATCCATTAAGAAAATATTTAGATTCAAGAAGTACCACGTCTTTTATTTTCTTATTATTACATTGTAAGAATACTATAGAATCTAAGATGGATAAGATACTTTCCTATCCCCCACATCCTTCATTTAACCATTCAACCAAGATAGACTTTGTCAAGTTTGGATTATTCAAGACTGCGAATATCCTAGGTCTTTGCATTTAAACCACTAATTTTTTGAGAAATGATTTCTTACGATCAAAACAATTTCTTTTCTTTAGCTGACTTCTCTATGACATGTCTGATGATTTTTTATTTTTTTACTTTATTTGTTTTATTTACTAACTTCCTTCGATCAAGAATGTTCCTCCTTGAGCATACTATCCTCTTGGATCAATTGCTTGGTACTTCCCATACTTACTCTAATATTTTTCTTTGAATTAGATTATTTCTCATGAGCCGCTATGCTCTTTGCCACAATTTTATTACTTCTCAAATAGATTTTTTTTCCTTTGTATTCCAAAGCTTTTTGTGCTCTTTTGCATTACAGATTTGTTGAGGAGACTTCAATTTCTTTATGTGATTTACATAAATCCGATCATTTGTTGTTATTTTTTCCCTTTCTTGCTAGTGATTTTACCTAGTTTGGTTGAAAGGGGAGGTTTGTTTTAGATGTATAAAAAATATCTAATTTATTCACTTTGTGTTTGAATTGTTTCATGTTTTGAGTTTCCTATTTTTGAGAGAGTATTTCAAAATGATTATGACATTGTAGTGGTGATATGTTTGGTTGGCCTAGGTTGATTTGTTTCTTTTTGTATTTTGTTTTGGAGATTTTTTTTGATTGATCTTCTACTTTTTTTTGTTTTTGTTTTGGATCCAATTCATTTTGTCTTTATCGACCAAATGTTGGGATTTGACAATGAATCAATTTTTGTCAAGATCTCTACTTGGTTTTTTCTCAGGCGAAGGAAATTGTTGTTGCATGAGATGTGCACCATTTTTACTCTTCAATTTATCCAAATTATTTACTGATTTGTCTGACAAATCTTTGTCCAAAATGTTGAATCGATTGGAGTAGTGAATAAAAGAGTTTAAGATGTGAAATACCTTCACATATTTAGTCAAAGCGAAGAAAACCATCTGTTTCACCTGCTTTACTTCTACTTTTTCATGATTTCTGAGATTTTTCATCTTCAAATTCGTAACTATAGAGCAGAGCGCCATAATTATATTTCTTTTAATTTTGATTGTCATTTTTATTCAATAATTTATTAATAAAATAGTTGTTTATCACAAAAGTAAAATAATTTACACTTTTACAATTCAATATGATTATATTTCTTCTCAGTAATCTCACTTAAACATTTGTTTATAACAAAATTAAAATAATATATATTTTTTAAATTTAATGTAATTAAAATTTATTAGCAATAACTTCATATATATACCTTTGAAGGGTGCAAGGGTTAAGCCAATAGTTATGGTTGTATCCTTGTTTATGTTGATAAGCCATGTGCGGTCTTCTTGATAGAGTCTTCTATTAGGCGTTCCATTTTTATTTAGACAGATTTTTCAAACCCCTTCCATGAGAAAGAAACACCTTCGAGTGTAGCAACCTCCATATAAAAAATAACGAGAAAATCAATATGCTCAAACTTTTTAATTGCGTGCACATTTAAATTCATGTATTTAATTTAAAATACCCTTTAATTACATCTATTAAATTGATTTTCTCCTTGTTTACCTATCAATAACTTTACTTCAGTATTATTATTTTCATAATTTAGTCTTATCTCTTATTTTTATTCTAACTCGATTGCTGTAATATAAAGCTACACTCAAATTTAAAGCGATCTAATCCAATATCATACTATTAAAGTTGCAATGTAAGCAATGTGAAAGACTATTGTGTGTACTGTTGTTATCTATGCAATTGAAATATATGCGTGAAGGCGAACATTCTTTTTGCCAATTTTGAAACTATAATAATAGGTTTACTTTACCATCATTCAACATACTTGAATGCCTTGCACAATTATAGGTTTTAATATGGGAGAGTACTAATCGATTAAATATTGCAGTCACTCATTCTCTTCATGAGATTATATCGTAGTCATTCAATCTCTTGATGGGATTAGCATTTGTTGCTGAAAGGCATTGACCCTGTATATACCAATATCATAATAATTTTAATTACAAATGGGATGGTCATGAAAATGATAACTCTACTAGATTACTACTTTGTTATATTAGTTAACTCTGATTTTAGAAACATGGCCTTTGTATTCAAGTGGTACCCATGTTGATTTCAATGAATTGAAGAGTTGGGCTCTTCAGTGCATGTTACCTGCAAGATTGTTTATGAACTATTGAGAAAAAATCAACGGTATATATTTTTAAATTATTTTAGATTGTAGGCAAAAGCATACATGGATTCAATAATATGAAAATTTAATACAAACATATAAGTACTGAACAATTCTTTGTTTGAACAATTGATTTGTGCTGATTTCTAATATTGCAAATGAATGGATAGATGTAGGGTACGCTATAGAGCAAGGAATCACTTACATTCTCATGCTTTTGGCACTGATTCTACCCTACTTCTTGCACTAATGGTACATAAGCACAAATATATTGTTTGCCACATTTTTCTAGATCATAGGAATTTTTTTTGCTTTGGTCTATGTAAAATTTAAACTTTAATGTATGGGGCTGGATCACTCCTGCTCTAAAGCAAGTGCCACATAGATTGATCTTCAATTCTTTTATTCATTGTCCATGCATTTTCTCTGTTGGACACATTTGTGTATATCATATGTTTGAGTTGTAAGCAAAACAATTATCAAAATTATTTTTATGGGCTCCCGTTGATATTATATAATCACATAGTGATCACTAGTAAATTTTTGTAACATATACCAATTTAGGGTGGAGTTTCCTTCGGGGTATTGGCTAAATAGCCAACTAAAATATAACCCATATAAAAGCAAATGGAATTAATTTTTTGTTTATATGTTTGCTCTCATTTGGGGCTTGCAACCTACTTTAAGTGGGGATTTCATAAAATAAACAAGAGTTGTGCTAAGTTTCAATGCAAAAATAATAATATTGAAAGAAAATTAGAGAATATTTGGTGTATATAAGTATTTGCATGAAAATAAATATTTTAACAATTGATTATTCATGTCCACCTTAGCCATAAAATAAAGAAGGGATTATATAAAGAACAAAGGTTTAGCCATTTAAACAATTTTATATTATTATTATATTATGTAGCCATTAAAATGGAGGAAGTGGAGATTGACAAACTCGCCATTTATAAAAAAATACTTTTGGCTACTTCTCTGGTTCATGGATATACCAAACTATTCCTTTGATTTTAGGCATCTTCAACCAATAAAGAAAACAAATTGATTTGTATGAATTCTTGAATTTTCAACTCTTATATATCTTAAGCATTTGTATGGTACAAATAATGTATAGAGAGAAATAACTATTTTTTAACAAGCACAACTCAGGTTTTAATTCCCGAGATAGTGAAATATCATCCTCCATTAAATCACCAAATAAATCATCATCATCATCAAACAATGCATTCGATTTAAAACTTTCGGATTTGACACTTTCCTTGTTGCTCTCTAAGTTACTTGAATCAAACTTAGACATGTCATTTAGAAGAACTTCTATCATCACATGTGAATTGAGTTGTTCTAAATTGGTAATTCTTCCTTGTCTCTCTACTAGGATTTTGTAAGGCATCTATTCTGCTCACCGTTAGACGATTAAGAAGAGTGTTATATGCTACAACTGCTTCTTCATTTAAAGGATATGGGAAAGAAGGTAGGGTGAATTATATAGGCAATTGTTACATAGGAAGATGAGCATAACATATATGTTGCACACATAACCAAGAAGCATTTCGTTACAATTGTTAGCTTGCAATTAATCTATAAGGTTTTTGAACATGAAAAGTTGGCCTACACCAATTGAATAAGATCTATGTATAGAAGACCATAGTTCAAGTTTTAAAAAATTATTGAAACTGCCACTAGATGGTTTAAAAAAACAACAATTATAGGAAAAAGATTTCAATTGAATATGTTGTTGCTCTTTAATTTTAGTTTCGTATGCTTAACATAGCAATAATATTAAATAAAATAGTTGGTGAGCTGTCATATTGTTCTTTGAGATGCCCACCTTCCATTTCTATGTTCGGTAATAGGTGTGTACTATCAAAAGATGGATGAATGATCAAAAAACAACTTGTCTCCCAAATGTGGGCATTTTCTTGTCCAAATATTATGGTCTAACACCTCGCTATCCTTCATCACTTCTTGGGTAAGTGCACCAAGTTGTGCTGCCAAAAGGGGGGTATAAGTGGCCACATTTTTTCTGAAATCAACAATTTCTAAACTTTGACAAGAATTTGAAGATAGTTACGCTCAAAATTTTAAGATATGACAAAAACAAAAGTAGTAGTCCTTTGAATCTAGTTTCTAAACTACTATTTTTTTTTCAAAATGGTTTAGTTTTATGTCCTCAAAGAAGGGGACCATAGAAAGTGGTACTATTTATTCAAAAAAATATAACGCAGTACAAAGTGTGGCCCTCCTAAAATTTAAATTTTTTTTTTGAAATTCTTTAATCGCTTTGGTCAAAAGTTACCTAACATTGTGTAGTTTATCCTAGAATTTTTGGGTAATTTTATAATGTGTATTTTTTTAATGAATTCTTTAATTTGACACATCCCAAAAATGTGAAATATCTGTGTGCTCCCCCTAGAAATGATTGAAAACTAATCTAAAATCAAAACTTATTTTTTTCAAAGTGTGTAGAATGGAGTCTAGTTTGTAAAAAACTAAGTTGTTGCAAAATTCGATGAATGAGCTAAAATCTATAGCCCAATTAGTACACATTGGTTTTTGACAAAAATGGGACATACATTCAAAAGAAATTATAGTTGAAAGGCTTGAAATAGTTGAAATAAAAAATAAATTATATGGTTATATAGCTAACACAGAGACCTAAAATGTAACGTAACCTAATTTTATCGATGCTCAACCATGAGGAAACTTGAAGGAGAGCACACAAGAAAAATCAATCATTTTGTGTATGTTTGCAGCAAAACACGTCTCAGACCAGTTTAGAGACTCCAAACCTTTGGGTTGGATCCCTAAGACAAAACCAAGCCTTAGGCTTGGTAGAATCCAAAGCTTTAAATAGTGCATGCACTCAATAGCGCACACACGCTATTTAAAGCATTTTTAAATTTAGGACTTTATAGTGCATACACACTCTTGAAGGCTAAATTTTAATAGAGAGGGAAGGAAAGAGGCAGAGAGGGTAGAGAATGAGAGAGATTAGAAGATGGGGAGAGAGTAAGAGGTGGGAGAGGGAGAGAGGGAGGGAGAAATAGAGAGAGTAGGGGATCAGAGAAGGTGGGATAGGGATAAAGGGACAGAGAGAGAGATTAGGGGATGTGAGTGTGTGTGTGTGTGTGTGTGTGTGTGTGTGTGTGTGCGTGCGAGAGAGAGAGAGAGAGAGAGAGAGAGAGAGAGAGAGAGAAGGGGATGGCTCTGTGTGAGAGAGAGAGAGTAGGGGATGGGAGAGAAGAGAGAGAGAGAGAGAGAGAGAGAGAGAGAGAGGGAGTGAGAGACGGAGAGTGGGGAGAGAGGGAGAGAGAGAGAGAGAGAGAGTAGGGGTGAGAAAGAGATGGATGGGAGTGTGTGTGAGAGAGAGAGAGTATGAGAGAGAGTAGGGGGTGGTAGAGAGAGAGTAGGGGATGGGAGAGAGAGAATGAGTAGGGGATAGGAGAGAGAGAGAGAGAGAGAGAGAGTAGAGAGGGAGAGAGAGTGAGAGAGAGTAGAGAGGGAGAGAGAGTGGGAGAGAGAGTAGGGGTGGGAGAGAGAGAGAGAGTACATGATGTAAGAGAGAGATTAGGTAGTGGGAGAGGGAGTGAGAGAGGGAGAGTGAGAGAGAGAGGAGGGGATGGGGGAGAGAGTAGGGGATGGGAGAGAGAGAGTGAGAGAGAGTAGGGGGTGGGAGAATGAGAGAGTAGGGGGTGGAAGAATGAGAGAGAGAGTAGGGGGAGGGAGAATGAGAGAGAGATTAGGGGATGGGAGAGAGAGTAGGTAGTGGGAGAGGGAGTGGGAGAGCGAGAGAGAGAGGGGGGGATGGGATTGTGTGTGTGTGTGTGAGAGAGAGAGATTAGGGGATGGGAAAGGAGAGAGAGAGAGTAGGGGGTGGACGAATGAGAGAGAGAGTGGGGATGAGAGAGATAGTAGGTAGTGGGAGAGGGAGTGGGAGAGAGAGAGAGAGATGGGGATGGTATTGTGTGTGAGAGAGAGAAAGTATGGGATGGGAGAGGAGAGAGAGAGAGAGTAGCCCGAGAGAGAGAGTGAGAGTAGGTGTGGGAGAGAGAGAGATAGAAGAGAGTAGGGAATGGAAGAGAGAGAGTGTGAGTGAGAGAGAGTAGGTGGTGGGAGAGGGAGAGCAAGATAGAGAGAGAGCGGGAGGGATGGGAGTGTGTGAGAGAGAGTAGGGGGTGAGAGAGAGAGAGTAGGGGATGGGAGAGAGAGAGTAGGCGATGGGAAAGGGAGTGGGAGAGGGAGAGTGAGAGAGCAAGAGAGAGTGGGGGAATGTGAGTGTGGGTGAGAGAGAGAGAGTAGGGGGTGGGGAGAGAGAGAGAGAGAGAGAGAGAGAGAAGGGGGTGGAAGAATGAGAAAGAGAGTAGGGGATGGGAGAGAGAGAGAGAGAGAGAGAGAGTAGGCGGCGAGAGAGGGAATGGGAGAGGGAGAGCAAGAGAGAGAGGGGGTGATGGGAGTGTGTGTGAGAGAGAGAGTACAGGGTAGGAGAGAGAGAGAGATAAAGTAGGGGATGGGAGAGAGAGTGAGAGAGAGTAGGGGCTGGGAGAATGACAGAGAGTATGGGATGGGAGAAAGAGAGTAGGTGGTGGGAGAGGGAGTGGGAGAGGGAGAGCGAGATAAAGGGGGGATGGGAGTGTGTGAAAGAGAGAGAGTAGTAGATGGGAGATAAGAGAGAGTAGCCTAAGAGAGAGAGTAGGGGATGTGGGAGAGAGAGCAAGAGAGAGAGTAGGTGGGAGAGGGAAAGTGAGAGAGTGGGGTGGGAGTGTGTGTGAGAGAGTGAGAGAGAGAGAGAGAGAGAGAGAGAGTAGTCTGAGAGAGAGTGTAGGGGATGGGAGAGAGAGAGAGTAGGTGGTGGGAGAGGGAGAGGGAGAGGGAGAGTGAGAGAAAGAGAGGGGGATATGAGTGTGTGTGAGATTGAGAGTAGGGGGTGGGAGAGAGAGAGTAGAGGATATGAGAGAGAGAGTGAGAGAGAGAGAGAGAGTAGGTGGTGGGAGAGGGAGAGTGAGAGAGAGGGGATGGGAGCATGTGTGTGAGAGAGAGGAGAGAGAGTAGCTTGAGAGAGAGATAGTAGGGGATGAGAGAGAGAGAGAGATTAGGCAGTGGGAGAGGGAGAGAGAGAGGAGGGGATGAGAGTGTGTAAGAGAAAGAGAGAGAGTATGGGATGGGGGAGAGAGAGTGAGAGAGAGATTAGGGGGTGGGGGAATGAGAGAGAGAGAGAGAGTAGGGGATGGGAGAGAGAGAGTGAGAGTGAGAGAGTAGGCAGTGGGAGAGGGAGTGGGAGAGGGAGAGTGAGAGAGAAAGGGGGGATTGGAGTGTGTGTGTGTGTGTGAGAGAGAGAGAGAGAGAGAGATTAGGGGATGGGAGAGGGCGAGATAGGGAGAGATTATTTTTCACATAGTGCATATGTAGTATAGAGCACACACACTTTAGAGGATGCGCGTGCTATAGTGCATACACACTATATGAAAACACCAAAAAATAGTTATAACGAAAGTTTGGGTCCCTACTGATCCATATTCTATTTTTGTTTGTTGTGTGTTCTGTTGTTCTGACAGAAAACATAGGTTTCATGCTGTTGGAAGTTAGCAAACACCATTTTCAATCATTGGATACACTATTTGAAGACTTTTTGAACATTCTTTCATTCTATTTGAAGCTAGCAAACACCAAATTCAATCATTGGATACACTATTTGAAGGCTTTTTGAATATTCTTTCTATAGAAAAGGTTAGTGTAGTCCTTTTTAAATATTCTTTGTTACTATATAGAGACAAAGTCGATTATAATTTGACAAGTTGTTTAATATATAGTGAATTTATTGAAATTTGTATGTTTTAATGAATAGTTATTTGGAAATGGTTAGAAATTTGACATGTTGTTTAATATATATTGTGTATCATTGTAATAATTGTAATTTGTATATGTATTTGAATGATTTGTAATTTACAAATTGTAAGTAATTCAGATGTTTGAATAATTTGACATATAGAAATCATCATCATGCCAAGGAAGAAACCAAAAACTCAAACAATAGAAGAGAGGGAGAGAGATTTGGCAATTAAAAGAGATAAAATGAAACTACTATGTGAACAAAGAAAATTGCAAAGCAATAATGAAGAATTTTCTTTCCAAGAGGAACTTGAACCACCAATACAAAGAAACAAAGAGGAAGAATTAGAAAAATAAAGAGAACAAATGAGACTGGTACACTCAAGAAGACAATTAAATTGTGAAGTTACACCATCTTCCAATGTTGGAGTCATATCATTATCTCATGTTGAAGATATACTAATTTGTACATCTGATGATGTACACACTCCATCATGTCATGTTGAAGGCACAACATCAACATATCAAGTAGGTGATATTTCATCTTTTGCATCTTATTGCTAAGGCACATCATCTTCAATTCAAGGTATGCAAAACACTCAACCTTATGTTGATGTTCAAAATGTTGAGGGAATGAAAGAGATTATAACACCTTCTAGAATTCATTTTAGAAGACCAAAATATTTGATTGATATTGATACTAACATTTTGAAATCAATGCTTGACAAGATTAGCAAGCGTACTTGTCAAAGAAAAGTTAATCGTATGTGTAGCTTATTCTTTGAAGAATTAAATATTATAGGTCAAAGCCAATTATTTTTTGGAATGATGAGAAATTTGAAATTTAGGCCTATCATGAAGATTCTTGGGCTAAGAACGATGGACGATTCAAATGAAAAAAAAATTATAAAGAATCTAATGAGTGCTTATGACAAAGTGGGTTCTAAATCACACACCAAAGATAGAAATATCATAAGACGAGTACTTACATCAACAATAGTAAGTACCCAAATGAAGAAAGCTCGACTCATGAGAAAGACAAGCAAAACATTGAAAATCAATAGAGGTACTTTAAGAAGAGCCATGCTAAGGTGTGAGAGATTGGAAGATCCAACAAAAAATGAGTTATGGACATTTAGTAGTAGACTACCACGAAAGGATAAAAAAATTAGTGAAACTTTGAAATCATTGATTGAATTTTTTTGGATAAATAACACACATGTGTCCCCTAATCAAAGATATGTTGGAAGAAAGAGGATTGGTAGCCAAAATCACAACCCAAATGCGAAACATTTTTTGGACTCAACCCATACACAATTTTTTGCAAAATTTATTGAAATGTATTCTCAAATTCGAATAAGTCAAAGATTTTTTGAGATGGATAAACTTTTTTATGTGAAGATAAATCACACATACACAACTTGTTTTTGTAGGATACATATTGATTTTTCTAACCATTTTGATGTTTTTAGGCATATGTGTGTGTTTTTGCCTTCTAAGTTTGTTTTGTAGGATTGTGACATGAATGAGCCACCTAGATCTTCAAGGGAATTCATATCCAACATTTTATTGAAATATGGGATGACCAAAATTTTTACAAGACATCATTCTTGGATGGTACATGTTTATTTTGTGGTTCTTTGCAACTTTTTATCAACTTTTGAACATATGGATAGTACACATGCATTTGGAAATGAAATAGGAGATTATGGAAAATATAAGATAGTGACATATGCTCTAAAAGATGGGAAATAGGGTAAAAGACGTGATTTAGTCATTGAAAAGATTCCAATGTATGGAAATGAAATAGTAGATTATGAAAAATATAAGATAGTGACATATGCTCTAAAAGATGGGAAACGGGGTAAAAGACATGATTTAGTCATTGAAAAGATTCCAATGTATGAGTTCATGAAGACTTTTCGTGAAAAAATTATTTATGAGTATGCAAGGCATACACATAGAGCTCAATGGTTGAATTTGCAACTCAAGTTTTGCAAGGATACGTTTCCACTGGATACCATTGTTTCGATTGTAGACTTCACAGAGAACTACACACTACAACCACAAAATGAAGTGCAAGTAAAGTATTATACTTCTCAAAAGGTTTCCATTATTTTTCATTTAACATTTATGCATTCACCTACAAGTAGAGAGGGTGATAGCAAGATTTTGAGGGAGTGCCATTTTTACATTGGTGATGATTGATCACATTCTATAGAGTTTTTACATGTTTGTTTTCAACTATTTTATGGAGATTTGGCTAATAGGGGCATACCATATCATCAATACATTATTTGGTTAGACAATTATGCATCTCAATTCAAGAATGCACAAATGTTCTATTAGTTGAGAAGGATGCACTAGTTGTCTAGAATTCAATATATGTGAAATTTCACAAAGGTTGGTCATGGAAAGGGAGAGCATGATGGTGTAGGTGCATGCATCAAAAGAGCCTTAGCTTGTGAAGAACTAAAGTACAACGATGGAGCAATATTGACAGATGCAAAATCCATCATCTAGTGGTGTAATGCTGCAATGGGTCCAAGTAAGGAAGGTGAGTCTATGCTTCATAGATTTTTTTGGTTGATATACTAACATTGCACCATATGAGGATTCTTGCACACTAACATGATCAAGTGAGTTGCACTCTTTTAGAAGCTCTGATGTAGGTTCATGGAGTATCCACACATGAAAAATGGCATGCTATTGTCCATCATGTGTAGAGGAAAACTGGGATGAGTGCAAGTTGACTGAATGGGTGAACAAATGGGATATACGAGTTTTGGACCCAATTGACACCTATCATCCCCCACAAGCACTGCAAATGGTAGAGATGGATTCTTCCATTGACTTTGACCACTTGTCTAATCTAGTGCAACTTGGTAATATATATTTTTATCTTTGTAATTTCAATATGTAACTTTATAACTTTTAGCTAAGTATTTTCTGAATTAATGACCAGATTTTGTACATTTATCACTATAGGCCATGCTTTTGTTGTTATTGCACTTGAAGACAATGAAGAAGGGAAAAATTATTGTTTGTGCCATTGTGTCGAAGCCAAACAAAAAGTGGATCACTTAGTTATAGATGGTGAAGGTTTAGAGTACCATATCAATGTGGTGGTTGTAACCAACACATAGCTTAGACGATATTCTATGAAGAACCCTAACTTGTGGTTATTCAAGGATTGGCAAACAGAGAGGAAGATTTTTCATTATTTAAACTTTGTTGATGCATCAAATTTCCATTTGATAAAATATGGTGGAAAACCACATAATAAGAATCTTTGGAAAGTTCACAAGTTAGACCACGAGGCAATACTTGAGACATTAAAATGTAGAGCAAATCCAGTTGATTCATTAAATTGAATATGGAGAGAGAGAGAGAGAGAGAGAGAGAGAGAGAGAGAGAGAGAGAGAGAGAGTTACAAGGGCATCTTGAATCATAGGGCCCTCACTTTTTCATTTTTTTTGTGTTATGCTCCAAGTGAGACTTGTAAGTATAATAAGGGTCATTGGACGTAGGTGTGGAAGTTAGGGTACTAGATGTCATTTAATGTCCTTAGAAGAGTCACTATTTTGGCCTAAAAATCAAGGCATACCTTGCCATAGGGAAATGAGTAACCTAAGGGATGATTCATTAGCTTAGGGAAGGGTCCCTAGCATGAAATTGCTAAGGGATAGCCTAAATAACAAATTAGAAGGTTAAGAAGAGCAAACAAGAAAAATTGCAAAATTTGCTATATTGCAATTTTACAATTTTTGCAAAATGCCGATTTTGCAAGAAATTATGGATTTTCCTTTTAAAACTTGAAGGATGTCAATGCAAACCATAAGGATGAAGGGGAAAGACTTAGGAGGAGATATAAAGACTTTCAAAACCCTAAAATGAGAGAAGTTAATATCATTGTGTACGATCAACATGCTATAGCATGATATTTGAAGGCAAAATTACCGAGTTTCTGAGTTTGAAGGCATTTTTGACATTATTTTTGTAGAGTGTACTATTTTCCATGGTAGATTGGGTTGTTTAGAACAATTTTTTTTTAGGAAGTTTGGTTTGATTGTCTTTCTTTTCATAGTTTTAACAATCTTTCTCTTTTCACTAGTTTGCTGTCCTTTTTTCAGCAGCTTGTATTAATAATGGTGCAACTCACTATCCCACTATTGGAATTGTATGACCTCTTGGGGATAGTGAGTATAAAAAATTTAATATATTGTGGAAAAAGTAGGGCCCTTCAAAAATTTGGCAAGCAATTTTAACCTCTTGCCCTAGGCAAGCTAGAACATGTCCGACAAGTACATCCAATAAAGAAAAGGAACATAATTGAAGGATATATATATGCATATATGAACATTAACCAATAAAAAATATAAAGGAATATAAATATTGAGTATTGTATACAACACAAAATTTTCCAAACCAAAGGCAATAAGTCATTCATAATAGTCAGACAATTAAGAACTAGATATATATATGAACTAGATTATTCTTACATATGTATATAGTATTATTGACCAAATAAAAATTAGAAAAATGATATTGCACATAATCTCCATTACAATAGCATGGAAGCTTTGTGATTGTAATAGTTATATTCTTTAGTCCCAAAAATGGACATTATAGATATTGCTCACTAATCCTTTACGATAGAAAATGTTTACAAAAAATGGCATGTACTTGTATGAGGACATTATATATTACAAAAATCCCACACCAAAGCAATTGGCTAGCTGCTCAAGAAATAGTAATTGAATGCAAGCATGATCATAAAGATACCTTAATAAACTAGTATCCCCTTTACTCAAGCAACATCTTGGTCATTGATGCAACAATAGGCAATAGAAGTCTTCGAGCAACAAGGAATGGTAGAATTTCTCAAATTCTCTCAACACCCAAGGTGAAGGGTTCTAGTGCCAAATACCTATCATAGGTATGGAGATGGGCTTATAGGAAGGTTATCACAACCCCACAAGATAAGATAACCTAATCACTAGGTCCACCAAAGTTCTAAGCACCAAAAACTCAAAATGCACTAATGGATTCCCTTAGCCAAAGAGGGATCAAACCCCAAAAATTGGATACAAAGACTAGGGGTGGCCTACAATCACTGATATGGCCTATTTAGGTCCTAATCAACATGAATCAATGATTCATTTCATCAAAGATAACTTATAGCATCAAGTTGCTTTAAAAACCAATTAATTGGCTTGTAGCCCTCCTAGAGTGAGAATGAGGCATACGTCTGAATTCTTCCAAACAACATGGTGACTTGACTACAGATTTGGATACACTTTTTGGTTTTATAAAACATGCCAAAGCACCCAAGGATGGAGAGGAACATCGGTTGTTGTTGTTGCAACATTAGACCAGATTCTTAGGTGTAATTAGGGCTCCATTTACTCTACAAGTGTGTTTTCTACAAAGGAGAAACTAAATCCAACTATTAGAATATGTGGGGGCATGTAAAAGAAACAATAATCCAAGGTTTTAGCCTTTGATAAATCTAACAACTCAAACTAGAAGGGACTATTACAAATGTTGTATGGTGTACTCATGATGATGCACACCTAGGGTATGGCAAAAAGCTCAACTCCTTGCATTTCCTGGAAAAAAACTTGTAGAGTCTAAAAACACATTGTTACACCTTGCATTCCACCAAAGGGCATCAATTTCCCAACCCTAGCAAAGTGCTGATTTCTAGGCTAAATCCTAGGTAGAAAGCAAGAAAATTTGATAACTTTCAGCCTATGAAGAATTAGAACACAAGACTTGATGCAAAATGAAATAGATAAAATTCTCCAACTTCTAGATCCACTAACACATTCCCTCCCATCCGTACAATTCCATACAAGGGTCTAGAACACATGTTTTGCAAGGAAAAATGTTGATTTGTATTGACAAATTATGAATTGTGCTTTCTATCATTAGCCTATAAGGCTTTATAAGGCTTCTCTAATGGTTACATGGTTAGTTTAAATTTCCTAGCCATTAGAGGAAAGGATTTGAAAGTATTTGACATTTTCTTACAAAGTTGCTCAAAAGTTGCTAACAACTTTTGAGAAATTTTTACAAAATTTGCAAAAATGCAAATCTAAAGACTAAACTTTTTCCAAACCTAAAGTAGGTGATCCAAAATGGAACTAGTTATTAAAAACAATTAAAAACCTAGAATCCTATTTATTTTTTAGGCGTATTGATCATATTTGGTCTTAGTTACCCATGGGCTCATATTTATGCCTAATCCTGGAACTAGGCCTTACAACTGGATCAATGTGCCAACCTATCCTAAGTGAACTATCTAGGATCCTTAGGTGTCTTCTTTGATGAGTCTAGAGTGGGTGCTCCTGCACTAGTCATCTATTTGACTAGGACATATTTGGGAATTGATAATCTCCATTTAAACTCAAGTCTCCATTTAAAGGTGGCAATGAAATTTTTGTTGTTTTGTTAAGGTCATTAATATATTTCGATGAGAACTCTGAGGGATCATGCCCAACTTGAGTATCCTAGCTTCCCAAGTCCTATAAATGTAGGCCATTGATGAATAGGCATTTCTAATTGAAACATTTGTGGTGTTGGAATGAAGTGCATGATCATATTCTTTTCCTACTGATGAGCCAATTTGAGGCTTCACTTCACATTGCTCCGTGGATAATTCTATAGCACTTGTCACTTCTCTATTTGAAAATTTTGTGTCTGTGTACATGTGCACTCTTTCCCAATAGATGTAGGTTTTTTCTCTTCATCCTAAGTAATTGGCATATGCTGGATGACACCAAGATAACCATTTTCTTCTAAAATGTTCTTTTCTCTTAGATTAATCTCTCTATTAAGTAGGTTTTCTATATCTTGCTCTATATATTTAATAGATGTAGCTGCAATTCCTCTATATATTAAGCTTTCCTCCATAGGAATGAGAAGGCATGGGGAGTTAGGCTAACTATTGGTCACTGTATTAAAAAGGTAGTACTTGGCCATGCCACTGATGGGAATCATTTCAATCTTATTTTTAGAATCAGTACCTCATTTTTCTTGAAAGAATAATATATATTGTTTTCAATGTCCTTGAAACATCTGTAGTTGGTAGCCAATTTATTATTCATCACCTTTCAATATTCATGGAAAACTAAGGTATTTGGTTACCTAATCGGTCCTAGGAATCTTAACTAGGGTCCTAGAATAGTCCTAGATGGACCCATTTGACCTAAATATGTAAAGAGCAAAAATTGCTCAAAAGTTACAATGTTGCTCAAAAAGTTGCTTGAGCAACTTTTGCAATTTTTGCAAAAAAGTTTCAAATGGAAGTTTGGGAAGTTGTAACTATCCATGCTCGGGTATATGAGCATGGGAAACATATTTTTGAAGGTGATAAGGTTTTCAGTCAAATTTGCATTGTTAAGCAACTTTTACAACTTTTGCAATTTTGCACAAAAAGTACAACTTATGCAAAGTTCACTAGATTTCACTTCTATGACTTTGAAAAGGTTCCAAACTATTAAAAAAATACCTAAAAAATCTAATCCTATGCTATCTTGACCAAAAACTCAAAAAGAACCAATTTTGCCTAATTAGCAACTTTTACTCATATCTTGCCCTAGGCATATATATCTTGTTCATATCTCTCACCTTTTGTTGTGGGATTGAACTGTCTATTTTGTTAGCTCTGATTGGTTAGGTAAACCCTAGTCCCAAGCTCCTCCTATCCCATTGAGTGCTCAAATTTTCTCGGGCAGGCCAAACCGAATCAACCCTAAGAGTCACTAAATGCCACAGGGCAACGATCTTTGACGAGGCATATCTCGGAGCTTGTGCAAGATATGGATGATATTTTGGGTGCTACAAGACTATGCTATGGAGACTACAATAACTTCTCTCTCTTTTTTGAGATTTGATTCCATTTGGATTTTGCGGCCCCATCTCGGGTGATGCTAAAACTTGTAGTGTTGGCCAGTACAAAGGTGCTAGATGTTGAATCTCTCTCACCATTTGTCGTGGGATCAAACTATCTATTTTTTTAGCTCCAAGTGGCTAGGTAAACCCTAGCCCCAAACTCCTCCTATCTTGTTGAGCGCTCAAACATTCTTGGGCATGCTGAACTGAATTGTCCCTAAGAGTCACTAAATGCCATAAGGAAACAATCTTTGACAGGGCATATCTCAGAGCTCGTGCGAGGTATGAATGTGATTTTGGGTACTATAAGACTGTATTATAGAGACCTATAATAACCTTTCTCACTTTTTGGAGATCTAATTCCATTTAGATTTTGCGGCCCCATCTCACATGATGCTAAAACTTTTAGTGTTGGCCAGTACAAAAGTGTCAACTGCCAAACCTTTCTCACCTTTCATCGTGGGATTGAACTGACTGTTCCATTAGCTCCAAGTGGCTGGGTAAACCCTATCTCCAAGCTCCTCCTATCCCATTGAGAAATCAAACATTCTCGGGCATGCCGAACCAAATCGTCCCTAATAGTCACTAAATGCCATAGGGAAATGACCTTTGATGGGGCATATCTTAGAGCTCATACAAGGTATAGATGTGGTTCTAGGTGCTATAGGACTGTGTTGTGGAGACTTACAATAAGCTCTCTCCTTTTTTGGAGATTTGATTCTATTTAGATTTTGTGGCCCCATCTCGGGTGATGCTTAAACTTGTAGTGTTGGCTAGTACAAAGGTGTTAGCTGCCAAATCTCTTTCATCATTCATTGTGGGATCAAACTATCTATTCCATTAACTTTAAGTGGTTGGAACCCTAGCCCCAAGCCCTACTATCTTGTTGAGCACTCGAACGTTCTCGAGCATGTCGAACTGAATTGTCCCTACGAGTTACTAAATGCCATAGGGCAGCAATCTTTGACGAGGCATATCTCGGAGCTCGTGCAAGGTATGGATATAATTTTGAGTTCTAGAAGACCATGTTATAGAGACCTACAATAACCTCTCACTTTTTGGAGATCCGATTCTGTTTAGATTTTGTGGCCCCATCTTGGGTGATGCTAAAACTTGTAGTGTTGGCAAGTACAAAGGTGCTAACTGCCAAATCTTTCTCACCGTTCATTGTGGGATCAAACTATCTATTCTGTTAGCTCAAAATGGCTAGGTAAACCCTAACCCCAAGCCCCTCCCATCTTGTTGAGCGCTCGAATGTTCTCAGGCACATCAAACTAAATCGTCCCTAAGAGTTACTAAATGTTATAGGGCAACAATTTTTGATGGGGCATATCTTGGAGCTCATGCAAGGTATGAATGTGATTAGACCTACAATAATCTCTCTCACTTTTTGGAGATCCAATCCTATTTAGATTTTGCAGCCCCATCTTGGGTGATGCTAAAACTTGTAGTATTGGCCAATACAAAGGTGCCAGCTGTCGAATCTCTCTCACCATTCATCGTGGGATTGAACTATCTATTCATTAGCTTCAGGTGGCTAGGCTAACCCTAGCCCCAAGCTCCTCCTATTCCTTTGAGTGCTCAAACATTCTCAGGCACACCAAACTAAATCATCCCTAAGAATCACTAAATACCATCGGGCAACGATCTTTGACAGGGCATAACTTAGAGCTTGTGTGAGGTATGGATGTGATTCTAAGTGCTATAGGACCATGTTGTGGAGACCCACAATAAGCTCTCACTTTTTGGAGATTTGATTTCGTTTAGATTTTGCGGCCCCATTTTGGGCAATGTTGAAACTTGTAGTGGGCCAATACAAAGGTGCCAGCTACCAAATCTCTCTCACCGTTCGTCATGGGATCGAACTTTCTATTCCATCAGCTTTGAGTGGTTGGGTAAACCCTAGCCCCAAGTTCTGCCATCCTATTGAGCACTCAAACATTCTCAGGCATGCCGAATTGAATCATCCCTAAGAGTCACTAAATTTCATAGGGAAACAATATTTGATGGGGCATATCTTGGAGCTTGTGCAAGGTATGGATGCAATTCTAGGTTATATAGGACCATGTTGTAGAGACCTATAATAAATTTTCTCTCTTTTTTGGAGATCCAATTCTATTTAGATTTTGTGGCCCCATCTTGGGTGATGCTAAAACTTGTAGTGTTGACCAATACAAAGGTGCCAACTGCCGAAAACCTCTCACCATTCGTCGTGGGATTGAACTATCTATTCTGTTAGCTTCGAGTGGTTAGGTAAACCCTAGCCCCAAGATTTTCCCATCTCATTAAGCGCTCAAACATTCTCAGGCATGCCAAACTGAATCGTCCCTAAGAGTCACTAATTGCCATAGGGCATCAATCTTTGATGGGGCATATCTAGGAGCTCGTGTGAGGTATGGATGGGATTTTGGGTGCTATAGGACCATGTTGTAGAGACCTATAATAACCTCTCTCTCTTTTTGGAGATCTAATTTCATTTAAATTTTGTGACCCCATCTTGGATGATGCTAAAACTTGTGGTGCAGGGCACTTAGGTGGCAACTGAATATGTCATCTCATCCAATGATGGAGACTCATGATAGAAGGTAAATGGGTGATCATACACCTAATTTTGAACATGCTATTTTTTTATGGTAATAAGGTAATCCTTGTTTGCAAGGTCAAGGAACTTGAGGTCACCTATAAACCCAAGTGACCTTAGTCCTAAGGATTGTTCTTTTTTTGTTGTTTTTGTTAATAAGTTGACTCAATAAGTGTTTTGAGAGTCACTAAACCTTATATAGGTCCTATTTGTTACCAAAAACCACTTGGTTAAGTTCTAGGAAGAGTTAGTGCAAAATTTGCATTTTGCAATAAAAGTTGCTGACAACTTTTTGGCAATTTTAGCAATTTTTTGGAAAATGTTGAAATTAACCTTGTAACCAATCAAACCAATTGGTAATCAGTTGGAATGGATGTCAAATGATGAAAATACCCTCTATGAATTTAGAGTATGCATAAGGTGATGGTGATTATTAAGTTCTTTTTATATGACAAGGAATCACTACTGATGTTAAACTTGTATATAGGATCATTGAGTTATTGCCAAATATCATTACTTCCTATTTAGACTAGAAAACCTGTACTTTTTCAGAATGAAACACCACTTTAGCTACATGTTATCAATGGAGTTAGTGGAAGATTTTAAGGATCTTTTAGTTGTCTTAGTAGCCATTTCATGGGTTTGAAACATAATCACTTCCCTTTGTGAAGAGTTGTCCGAAAGTCCACAAATTACATATTGCAAAGAAAATATAGTCATAGGATGTTGGAAGATTGTTTTCACTCATAGGATGTTTAAGAATCTCTTGGAAGGATGAAATATATTATAGACTAAAGTTTGTGAGATAGTTCTTAGGTGTTCCTTGAAGTGCCTAAGGTGTTAGTTTGAAGCAAGAAGTTGATTATGATCCATTTCTCAAATTTGCTCATTTTTTCCTTATTGCTTCCCAAGTCTTGAATAGGGAAAGTAATCAAGTAGTTTTGTGAAGTTGGGTAGAAGTTTTTTTAATGTTGTAACCAATTTTTAAAGAGTCTTTGAAGACACTTAGGAAGGTGGGAAAGGTAGTTTTCCTTAAAAGTGTTCTCGTTGGGAATCCACTAGCTTTTGGTGTGAGCACTCTGCATCATTTTGGATACAAATTACATTAAAATGAAATACATGAAATGTACTTAAAACGTAAACCAAAAAATATATATATATTATGATAACCAATAATTCCATAAGTCTAATAATGTCATGCATCAAATATATGTTATACATCAAATATAAAATATCATATATACATCAAATGTATATCAAATATGTCCACTGACATAAAATCCAACATATATGTCCACTAATGCCTATACATGTGTGTCTATCCCTGTATCTTCTCCTTCCCATGAGGGGAAGGAAACAAATCCCTAGAGGTCTTCGATCATTGTGTGGAGGGAGATAATGGGGATGATGGGGTCTTCCTCACACGCTTGCTCGTCCTCTTATTTAGGCTCTTCTCTAACTGGAGCTGATACAAACAAAGTAGACATGAATCAATAATTATTATACATTGAAATAAAATATATGTACACACAAAATTAATTACTTTCTTACCACCATCAAATAATCACTCTATGCGTCCATCTCAAAGGCTCGCAGACGATCGGGTGTAATAAGGCCCTACAACAATTCAATCAATATAATCACTTACAAATAACATTTGAAATTTCAATACTAACTATTATAAACAACAACTAAAACTAAGAAAATTCTTTCATACTTCGGTCAATGGCTCTGAACTAGCCATCGCTGCAACAACTCCATGATTGATGGACTGGCAAAGATGAGGAGGAGTCTCAAATGTCAACAATTGCATGTCATATAATAAAAATTACATGTAAGATGTAACATGTAACATGAAACAAATATAATCAAATGAATCAAATTAACATGAAACAAATGTACCTCTATGAAGCTCATATCATGCCTAGGCTCAAACTCCCTTGTGAATGTCGATGGTCTAGTAGAGAACTAATGCACATGGATAATTTTTTTATCAATCCTTCATATGATTACTTAGTAAATATATGTATTAATTTAAATGATTAAATTGATACATACTTCTCGACTCGTCGACGAGACATAAAATGGGGCCAAGGAATTTGTACTAGGGCCATCAACACTCTTACCCTGAATTTTGAACAATGTCAATACATGCTAATTAATTAGTCATTCACTATACATATAAAATGTGATCAAATTTTTTTATTATAATTATAATTTACCTGTGTGTCAATGCCAAATGTGTCACTCAGGAATTCATCAAAGACTAGCCCATCATCCATACTGTCTCTAACATAACTTCCAAATGTGCATAAGGATCCACATGATGTGCACATGTGACCGTGACACATAGAAGGCTCCTCCTCAACTAATGGACTAGCGCAATCAATGAGGGTCTATGTCAAAGCACTAATAGTCCCTAGAGTGTTGGTATCTACATATTGCTTCATAACTAAAGGAATAATCACATGCTCACCCTGTGGCTTGACAAAAGGTGCCCTAACTACATTAGGGTCACGACGTGCCCTGACCTCTCAAATGATGACCCCCCACCTCTACCCTAAGATTCTAATATATCAAAAAATTGGGGATCTCCCCAAGGACAAATTCACAATACAATTTCTTTAAGAAATACATTGGAACCTCATGATTATTGCAGGAAGGTGCATCAAAGACCATCCACCATCTATCCCAAAAGTTATTTCTAATGTCATCATGTATGCACCAATGGATGGGGAACCTTTTAGTTGTATGTTTAACAATGTCTTGTTCTCCAAGCTTTTTAAACAATACACGAATGCTACCTTTTTCTATTTTCTTTTTTCTTACATCTTTATAGGATAATTTATTTGCATAATATCTTTTTTGTTCATCCCTCTTAACACGCCAAATATCCAATTGACCACTAATAGAAGCTACATGGGTCATAATGGACTCAAGGGAGGATGCCAATTGTGCTCTCATAGGATTGGTTTTTTCACAAGTTTTCAACCTACCAATAAGTGCTTCTAATTCATTTTTCTCTCTTTCTATTTCATTCATTATGTTGTCTTGGGTGCTAGGAGGAGGTCTTTCAATTGATGGAGGTTGCGAAATTTCTTTCTCTTCTTGTGGAGGGTTTTAATTTACATCTTATGGAGGGTTTTGATTTGGATCTTGTGGAGGGTTTTCATTTTGATTTTGTTGGTTCGACTGGGGATTTGGTGGTTCATTATTCACATTTCTTGATAAGAAACCAATTACATTCTAAATAAATCAAGAATTTTTTTTTAAATTTGAAAAAACCTACAAAACAATGTAAAAACTTACAAAACAATGCAAAAACAAGAGTAGAAAACATACTACATGATCCCGATCTTGATCTTTGGTGACAAGGAGGCATTTTCAGGAGGTTGGCGAGAAAATTCTTCAAGTATTGCAACCTGCATGCACACTATTGAGGAGAAAGAATGCAACAACAAAATAAAATGAAATGGGCCATGAGTTTGCAGCCCATATATAAAAAGTTAATATTTTGAAAAGTGCACGTGCTTTGGCTTGTGGAGCCCAAGCCAAAGCACGTGCGTGCTATAGCATGTGCATGCTTTTAGAATTTAAATTTTTTATTTTGTGTCATGTTTTTGGCACCACAACTTGGCGCACTTACCTTCTTATAGATACATTTGGCCTAAGCTCCACAACTCAGTCTGGTGGCTGCCAATTATATTGTCCTCTCCATATTGCTAACTTTGATGCATCAATATATAATTTGGAGAAGCAAAGTTGAATATCATGTTGAATTTTGAGCAGTACCACACTGTGAAAATGATATACTTCCCTCATGCTCAATTTCCATATATTGTCATCCTACAACCAATGATGTCTTTAGTCAAATAGTTTATATGAAATCATTTTGAACCTTAAGATACATTGTTATCGAGAGCTCAATCCCCTAAAAAAGTATTTTCTTACACTTGCTTCATTAATACTAACTTTGCCCCTCATTTATCTTCAAAATTTAACTAGAAAAACAAATACAATATTTTCTAATAAAAATCCCTATGTAGTCGTTACTTCCATCTATTTGTAATAAATAAAAAGTACATCTAAACATATTCGGGCTCTAGAGCTATTAGATCTTTGAGATAGGGTAAAGTTTTTTTTGACAAGTTCAGACTTTGATGATAATCCAAATTAGCAATCTACACAAAACATTTAAAAACAAGAGACTCAGTTGATCAAAAATATCAACTATAGAAAATTCAATACTTATCACTCACCCCAAATGTAACAATCACAACCCCACTCCAATCCAAAAGCCATGATGATACACCATCCATCATCACCCTTGTCTAAACTCATTATCAAAAGTTTGGAAGGAGACAAGAAGTAATATGATTGTTGTTAGGACAATGGGATTTGATTATTTTTTGATGTCTCATCATGCATGCCCAAAAACATTAGTCATAACTTATTGGTATAGTTGTTATAAGGGTTACATGAATGTGAGCAAAGATTTTATAGTAAGTTGTGAAAAAGCTAGAAAGAGAAGGAAAATATTAGCTAGGACCTATACTATCATAGCAGATGACATGATTGTCACATCTATTATGAGTTAAGTGCATCCTATAATAATTTTATCTGAATGCCCCTCATGTAGAAATTTAGGAATGATGTTTTGTGAATTAGGTTTTGATGAAGGCCAGAGCTAGCTTAAAGAAGGACCTTGCAAGAAGCTCCTAGTCATTGCTCCACACACAAATAATTGTACCAACAATCTTGAATTTTTTGTATATTTCAATAAGTAGAAAAGATAATTATAGAGTACTCACCCAAAAGCCCTTGCCATAATGAAATTTGTTGCAGGTGCTAAGTTGGGCATTGTTGAAGAGATCAAAGGAGATGTTTTCTTCAATACCATAAATAACAAAGCTTGAAATGCACATACTATTTCATAACAGACAACAAGGGCATTAAAATTTTGATCTTATCAATAACATAAAATATTAGCTAAAAATAACCTCACCCACCAAGGGAGAGCACACAAACTTGAACCAATGAAGAGAAACTCACCTTGGACATTTTTCCAATAATAAATTTAAAGAAATTTAAGTATATAACATTATGTTAAAGGATAGATGTTGAACAAGGAGATACATGAGAAGGAACACATTTTTGAGAGAATTTACACATGTATAGATCCCACAATGGTTCTTGGGGAGCCCCTGTCCACATGTTCTCTTCTAGCATTTACATAACTGGAAGTGAGCACCTATGAATCTGGGTATATTATGATCAGACATGGAACAAGGATGGACATGTGAACCTACAATGCGCTTCACATTGCATTGCTGACATGTTTCATTCATTGCACTACATTTCACCTTCACCTGCAACCTCATATTTCCAGACTAAAAAGATTGTGATTCAGCAACCATTTCCTCGCATCACCAAAATATTCTATGAATATTTCTTGGTGTAAGACTTTTGAATTGTCCGAACAATGTGGCCAATGCCTCTTTGGGAGAAGAAGTTTATCATCTTAAAAATAATTGTTTATCACAAAAGTAAAATAACTAACATTTTTAAAATTCAATATGATGAGATTTCTTCTTAATAATCTACTTAGACATTTTATTATTATTTTTTGATAGATAAAAGGTCCCAAGACTTGTTACAATTTGAGATTTATTTAGAGTATTATAGATTTATAGGATGAAGCTTCCTTTGTTTGTGCTTTATAAATCATTTATATTCTATGATACCTACAACAAAACTTGGCTAAGATCAAATTGTTAGCTTCTTATTAAGGATAGTTTAGATTGAATAATTGAGATACTAGTTTGTTCATGTTATCCATTTTCAAAAAATTACTTGGTAGATAAGAAGAAGGGAGAAAAATATACATAAAATAGACTTAATCTCTCAAAAACTAAATCAAATCTTCCATTATATTAACCTTTACAACCATTTGTGAGTAGAGGATTACATAAAATAATTATTGCGAAGAAGATGACGAATCTAAAAGCTCATCAAAGGGATGGGTGGGTTTAATAAATTCTAAATTGATATTGTTGATATCTTCCCACAATCCTTTTGTCTCTTGATTTAATGGAGATTTTAACTTCCAAGTAGCCAAAAAAAAATTGCATCTAAGGGAAGCTATCTCCTATGATGGACACAAATTTCTTAGAATCTAGGCCAACTATAAGGCTAAACTCTTTCACTTCAGGCTCAACAAAACCCAACCATATGACCAGTGCAAAATACATATATGAATCTACACAAAACAGATTAAACCCTAATTTATTCTATGTTTATGCAATGACAAAGACATGACATAACTAATAACATGACCTATGAGATTCACAAACTAAGTTTGGGTATCCTTTTCAGCTCTACAACATGAAAGAGAAAATGATTTTGATTAATAGGTTGATATCAACATAACCCATATATGAAACAACAAGATACTTGTAGATCCTATGACTGATCAATACCCTATCCATTGGGTATTCCACAAATTACCACATATATCAGGATAGTGGTGATCTATCCTTTTACTTTGTAAATTAGACATCTATGTTTAAACTGAACCTCATACTAATCGAATCCTTCTATGAAATTTGCAACCCTGCCAAGAAATATCAAGCATTTACATGATTGTTTGAACCAAAGGAAAAACACATCAAGACATACAACCCAAAAATGAATTGCAACTGGATCTATGATCTTTGATCACAAACCACAAAGGGTTACAAACAACATAGATAGGAGACAAGAATCAGAATGAAACTAAGCTCATTTGATGTTTTGTATTCATTTCTTTGAAACAAATATAACCTAGATGCATGAAAATAACTCAAGAAATACACAACATATCATAACTATACATTAAAATATCATTTCTTTCTATTCATACGAGAGAGAATAGTAAGAAGAATGGTAAATTCACAGCTAGAGCCTTGGTCAAAATCTAGAACCAACAACATCCAATTGACCTTGGAAAGAGAGAAGGAAGAAAGATATAGATGATGAAGAAATCCTAGATCTGATCTGGAATCAACACTTGTTCGCTTGAATCTCCATCCATTGTTGTTGCAAAGCATCTTTCTTCTCTCTAGAACTGAAATCTAGATCAAATCTCATCATTGTTTCCAACAAACTCACAAATATCTCTCAAGAAAAATGAGAAAACCCCTTTTTGATAAAATATCAGATTCAGTATCAAAAAGTCATCAAAACCTTCAATAAATTGATTTAGAGGAAAAATAACATTGCTAGCAAGACCCTCTCCAAGTTTGGCACATACCCATTTCACTGTTTGGCCACAAACTGAATCTGAACTGCCCATACCAGAATGTAGTTGAAAATGGAACACCTTAGACAAATTTGAGAATATCTTCTACACACTAATATATAATGTCCCACCCGAAGATCCTTGGAACATGGACAAATAAAAGCCAATGCATTTTTTTAAAAGGTAACAAGCATGAATCCAAACTACATCAACATGCAAGTAATCAAAAGATTGCAATGGAAGACTTCACCGAACAACCCAAGCTACCAACGATCTCCAAGAACCACTACTAACCAACACATTTAAAACCAACTAAGAAAGTCAAACAAATAAGGAACATTGAATTCCCAAATTGACATGACCTAGGAAGTTGTGCAACCCAATAGGGTAACCAAAACACCCTTCAAAAATTAATCGACAAGTTCGACGACACATGTTGTTTGATACTTTTCTAGTGTCACATGATAGAAATTTCTACTATCGTGTGAGACTTCTCCCTATAGATGTGCGATACTTTTCCAGTATTGCCCAGTGTTGAACCAATGTTGCCCAGGTTTGCAAGAAACAACCTGAGGAACAATTCTAGAAGGAAGATTAAACCACCACACCAGGGAGTACCATAACCACTTTAGTCAAGGCACAAATACTTGGAAGCATAAAGGAGAATAAATATCTCTAAAATCTAATCCATAGCATCTAATGTAATCATGCAGAAAGCAACATCACAATGAACATACATGTGCATAAATCAACTATCTCAAGAAGGAAAACACAAGCAAAGAGTCACCGAACTAAAAACAATTGTGCTCATTTCCTCCCAACCATAATAGCATCATGAGACCTCAAAGGCCATAGCCATCCCTCGAGCATGAACCTCAAATTGCCAACAAGATAGTTGGAGTTGTGTCATGAGATCATTCTTACCAACAATCATCAAATAACATCATAAGAACAAGTACATCCAACATGCTAATCTAACAATAGCATCAATAATCAAAAGTAGTGGTAAGAAACATCATCTAGCAATATGATACAACATCATAATAAAGGAATGCATCAAGTAACATACTAATCATCATCTAAACATGATAGCAAATGCATCCAAAGTAAAACATAAATCACTAGAGAACATACTCCAGATACACCAAGTACCAAGTAAGTAACCAACATCAGCCTCAAACTAGAAATAGACCATCTCTATACACCAATCCCCAATAGTGGTATAGGTAGCTATGCCTCCCAACCACATGGTACCTGTAGGCCCACTCCTACCATGCCAATGGAGATAATGATCCAACCACAAACACACAACACAATTAGCCATCCATGGCTAACACTCACTCCAAGTAGTACAAATGACTAAAACCAAGATCATGAGACAATGCAATATAACAGGTCATGGTCAAACACTCTATGGGTCTACCATGTAGGGACTCTAGTGGTGAGTAGAATGCTTGGGACTCCTAAGATCAACATCATATGGGACCTTTCCCCTCAAGACTCCCTTGGCAGGCCAACGTGTTATGTCCTTGGATGAGTCGTGTAGACAATTTGGCTCTCGATAAACCAATGAGCACATACCTTCAAAGGAGCCACACACGTATGTAGCATTTTACTATATTAGTCAATTACCCATGAATTTATTTAGTTATCACTTATTACAAACTTCTTCATGTATACCTTGCCGAGAACTTGACTTGGGGCTATGAGAGAAGCCCCTCTTCTAGTCTACCCTACATACCCATGCTAATCACATGATGAGTTCCTGTAGGCAATGCAATTTCCCAACCCAACTCCAACAAGCATAACTCAACCGACAAGCAACTAGGAGCTAGGGTCTCGCAAGAACTCGACAAGTGCACACTTACATGCTCATGTGAGGGCACACCAACTACATAATGATCATAATAACAAGGTTTGGATGAGAAAAAAAAATACCAAGTAAAATAAGATCACTCAATCAATCTATATTTGGGAGTACAGATTCTACATGAATCCTAATGAACAATAAATCACCAAGCATCATAAACTCACTCAACTGGCCTAAATCTGGGAGTATGGATTCTACATGAATCCCAATGTCCATTAAGGGGAAACATAACATGCAAGGAAACATGGAATACAACCATTTCCACTATCTAAGAAAACAATGCCAAAATCCCAACAAAATATGGGCAGCATGCAAATCGAGGCAAGAATAAGAAGCCCAAAACTCAAAGTTCTCAGATAACAATGAAACTAAAATCTCAATTCTAGAATAGGGTCACAAAACTAACAGTCAAATAAAATTCACCAAATAGGCATAGATTCCCAACTTGGAAAATCTGACAAAGGACATAAGTCCACAAAATCCACTATGGAAACACGATTTTGGATCAAAAAATTAAATACTTTGAAATATCCTATAACCATTCAGATTCCATGATCCTCATTGTTAAGGCAAGGGCTACAAGATCAAAACTCTAAATAAGCCAAACAAAGAAATGGGTGAAAATCCTGATGACATGCAAAATGAGACAATGCCAAAACACCCAAAACTAAAACATCTTGGAATTTAACATAATAGAAAACCCACTAATTAAATCCACCCAACATCACACTTTTCAAATAAAATCATGGACCTGGGCACTTCATGGAAATCTAGCAGCATAACAATGCTTAAACTTGCATTTCTAATTTCCTACGAAATAAAAATGCTCACCCTCGTCCAACTGGGTGATATGAATGCATAAAAATGGAGGGGAACACTAGTTCTCCACTCCTTAACATTTAACATCACAAAACATAAGCTAAAATTAAGTAAAACCAATAAACTCCAAAGCCGTACCTCACAACGAAGAGGGCAAAATGAAAAATACTACTGTAAAATAGTGGGGATGTCAAATCAAATGAATCCATCAGTATAGTGGAGCAATCCCAATCCAACAAGACTAACCTCACAATGATTCACCCAACCAAACTCCTGTAGCGAGCAAAACACCAATTTCTCACAAGAGGGTTTGGATGAATTTCCTCCAAAATCCTCAAATAACAAAGTGAGAAGTGAAAATAAACTTACTTTTAGCCAATATATGCACTTTTGCAAAGTGACATATTAATTATATTATTTCAATTAAATAATCTAATTGGGTCCCTTAACCCAAACTAAATCAGGCGATTCCAATTGATTGAATTCAATTACGAAAAATTAGTTGAGAATAAAATAAAGATTAAATCAAATAATTAAACCTTTCTAATCCATTAAACAACATTGAAATTAATATTTTTCAATTCCATTGTGAAATCCTAAATGCACAGACATCCTCATGGATCTAATCACATAATGCATTATGAATTCAGATTTACCATTTATCAGAGGATTAAAATAACAATAAGGATACATCGCCCTTATAGGGACGATATTGGCTCAACATGAAAGGTCTAATCACTAACTCCATGTGCCACTATTAGGGATATAAGTCTTGCACAATAAATGAACACAATCAACTATAGATGCACAATAATAATAGTCAAAGCGGCAATTATGCAAAATTACATAATTAAAGCTTCTAATTAATTTAATTAAAATAATCGTTTAAATATCCCATTTTGCATAAATTGTTGGAATGAACAAGGTAAATATCCATATCACATAATCAATGAATCCAACATGGACAATTCATTTGTAATTATTTAAGCATTTAATAATAGAATTAATAACGGTTGTTAAACAACATAAATATGCACTTTAAGCACATAAGTGAACATGGTCAAATACATGACTAACCACTGCTACAGGAACCTATTCACATGTAGCAGGACAATAATACATAGTGCAATCTCTATACCCATCTTAGGGTACATGGAAAAACCTTATGATACCATATCAATCTTGGTAACTGTGGGCACAAACCTCAGTGAAACATCTAACACATCATAATCTCATAAATCAACCATAAGCATAATCAATCTAACTTATATAATAACATAAATCCAATCACCTTAAGGGTGTAGACCACTCATGGTCCCAATCATGATCGTTCACAAAGCAAGATCATCAAGGTTGCATCCATTAGGAAAACAAGTGACATACTGACACAAGGTCCTTCAATAAGGAACTTCCTATACACTAGGAAAACCCATCTAGCCATAAAGTCAACACTATAAGGTAAGGAAAAATCCACTCTACCTTGTCAATAGGTACCCAACTACAACATGCACCTTCTAAGTGACCATAAAACAAGGTCAAAACACTACGCACTTCCAACAAGAGTTGGAATCATGGGGAATAGCCATCCCAAAATTCCCAAGAACACTATCATGTGCTACATGGGCATCCTTGAATCCACGTAGTCTCACCCTTTGAACACAAAGAATGGCAACTCACTAACAAATTTGCACACTCTAAAAGGATACTCACCACTTAACCACCAAGCATAGGAACACCTAGTCCCCATGATACAAAAATCTCAACTATCACTGGGAACAATGGTTACTTCACCCAACCAGGCAATGAATCGCCTTTTGAAAAGGTCACAAATAATTTCATTAGTGGCAAAAATCTTGTAATAGATTTATAACAACTCATAATATGGTAACATGTGTCCAATGATACCGTGTCCCTCCAACAACATGCTGGGAATACTACACCCAACCTACTGCTAAACTCAATATCCAGCCTCAAGTCAACCATAATGAGCAACTTCACTGAGATAATATCTTGAGGATACAAGATTAGGGAGAAGAAAAAATAGAGTATTAGGACTGAGAGGGAGTCTCTCTCAACCTCTACACTAAATCAACCCAACATGTGTTAGAGAAAACTCACAATTCCACCAACCATCAAAATACTCAACCAACACTAATTGAGCTAGTGGCATGACCATGCTAGCCTACTTTCTTTAGAGAGGCAAGGATAAGGAGATGTGCCAAATTAAATTTTCAAAAGGAGGATCTAGACTTACCAAAAGGATTGAGTCACTCCCAAAAGATCAAGGAAACATCTACCCTAAGCAAGGAAACACCTGCATGAAATTCCAAATCAACACAAATATTGCCTTCACTCTGGAGGCCATAACTTTCACATCCGAACTCCAATTGACTCCATTCAAAATGAGTTGGAAAGATCTTGAAAAGGCCTAAAATATGATGGAGTTATATAGTCCTAACTTCTAATATTTTGAGTCACCACTTAAGATAAAACACAGGAAAAATCAAACAGTCTCGGTTACCAAGACAAGCAACAAGCGAAACGTCCAAAACAACCAAAGAGAAGGCATGCCCAAATCAACATAAGACATGAAATGAAAGATAATTCACACATTGAAACCATCATTTCTCCTCTTTCACAATTTCATTAATTAACCATAACACAAACATTAATGCATAATGAAACTGAAAGGTTTTCGAAGCAAGGATTCAAGAGTCACTTACCATAAAACAAGTACAAATCTTTTCAAATTTCTTTCAAGAATAACATTTAATTTAATTTTCATTAAAAAAATTCATTTTTAGTAACACATTTACCTCTATTCACAAATACACTAGTATATTCTCTATGATATTATCCCTTGTACGTACTACCAGGGGTTCGAGATGAACGTGATAGAGTGACAACATACAACTGGACAACAATAAAACACATTTAGAATAGTGATCATGAACCAAAAGGAAAAATACCAAATGGGGCAATCATCAAATCCAACATTAGATCACCAAAAGAGCTCATTTCAACACTAATTCAATGTGACAATAACCACAAAGAGAGCGATAGAGAAATTTGATGACTAGTTCAAGAAAGGAAAATGCCTAAAACCAATGCTAGCCCAACAACATGAGGAAAGTACCTCCAGCCAAATAAAATAAGGCATCAATCAAATCACATTACATGTGATGACTGAGAATAGTCACACAAGAGGGATAAATCACCACATAATGCTAAGGAATACATCATCCTAGCAATGCTAGAGAACACACTCACACACATCAAGCAGTATAACATTAATACCCTCATGCATATTCATACTACAATAATTTCCTTACTTATTTCCCATGTAATGCAACATTTAGATATACAACTATTTACTACAATCTTCATAAGATTAAGAAGAAAGAAAATTGGGGACACAACTAATTAAACAAAATGATCTAATATAACACCTACTTCTTTGCAATGATTCACGATATACACCCATTTCTCAATGAAAGGAAACAATTCATTACTATATTGACATAACATAGAATCTCAAATATGATTCATTTATTTACTTACAATAGGAGAATACAAGGAAAAAAAATGCACCTAAGTCCACAAGGAGAAACAAAAGAGGCATTCAAAGCTAACACATGGACACCAATCATCAGCTTCATCCAAGAGGGTCACTTAAAAAACTAACCATGCTAAGGCACATTGATTCTATCTGAATAACAAGGAAGGAATCACTTCCTTCTCCTCACACTACTCTAGTCGCATCTACTGGACAAGTAAGTCCATCACAAGTAGATACCAAAGAAACAAAACTCACAAGCTCTTAAAGAGGCACTCACACTCACACAATGAAAACATCAACCACGTGGGCAACATATACACAAAGATCCCAATGTTTGAACATGAGCTTTGATACTAGATGTAATGCCTCGCTTGAAGATCCTTGGAACAAGGACAAATAAAAGCCAATGCATTTTTTTAAAAAAGTAACAAGCATGGATCCAAACTACATCAACATGCAAGCGACCAAAAGATCACAACAGAAGACTTCACCAAACAACCCAAGCTACCAATGATCTCCAAGTGCTACTACTAACCAATGCATTTAAAACCAACTAAGAAAGTCAAACAAACAAGGAACACTCAATTCCCGAATTGGCATGACCTAGGAAGGTGCACAACCCAATAGGGTAACCCAAACACCCTTCAAAACTCAAATGATAAGTTCAAAGATACATTCTATTTTTCTGAGTAGGTTTTTGCACAAAACCCATATGATACTTTTCCAGTATCGTACAATAGTGTTCACTATAGCTAAGCGATACTTTTCCAATATTGCGCAATACTTCTTACAACTACTTTGAAATACTTTCTAGTATCGTATAATATTTCTTACTATTACCATGCAATACTTTTCCAGTGTCGCATGATAGAACTTTCTACTGCTGTGCGATACTTTCTAGTCTCACATGATATTTCTCCCTATAACCATGCGATACTTTTCTAGTATCACCCAGTGCCGAACGAATGTCGCCCAAGTTTTCAAGAAACAATCTGATGAACAATTATAGAAGGAAGATAGAGTTAGAACCTCCATACCGGGGAGTATGAGAACCACTTTAGTCGAGGCACAAACACTCGAAAGCATAAGGGAGAATAAATATCTCTAACATCTAATCCATAGCATATAATGTAATCATGCGGAAAGAAAAATTGCACTGAACATACATGTGCATAAATCAAATATCTCAAAAAGGAAAACATAAGCAAAGAGCCACTGAACTAAAAACAATAGTACTCATTTTCTCCCAACTATAATAGCATCATGAGACCTCAAAGGCCCTAGCCATTCCCTGAGCATGAATTTCAAATTGCCAACAAGATAGTTGGAGTTTTGTCATGAGATCATTCTTACCAATAACCATCAAATAACATCATAAGAACAAGTACATCCAACATGCTAATCTACCAATAGCATCAATAATCCAAAGCAGTGATAAGAAACATCAGCTAGCAATGTGATACAACATCATGATAAAGGAGTCCATCAAGTAACATACTAATCATCATCTAAACATGATAGAAAATGCATTAAAATTAAAACATAAATCACTAGAGAACATACTCTGGATACACCAAGTATTCAAGTGAATATTCAATATCGACCTCAAACTGGAAATAGACCATCTCTATACATTGGTCCCCAACAATGGTATAGGTAGCTACACCTCCCAACCATGTGGTACCTGTAGACCCAATCCTCCCATGCTGATGGACATAATGAGCCAACCACAAATACACAACACAATTATCCATATATGACTAATACTCATGCCAAGTAGTACAAAGGACTAAAACCAAGATCATGAGACAATGCAATACAATAGGTCGTGGTCAGAAACTCTATGGGTCTACTATGTAGGGACTCTAATGGAGAGTAGATCTCTTGGGACTCCCAAGCTCAACATCATATGAAACCTTTCCGCTTGGGACTCCCTCAGGAGGACAACATGTTATGTCACTAGATGAGTCATGCAGATAATTTGGGTCTCAGATAAATCGACGAGCACATTCCTTCTGAGGAGCCGTACATGTACGTAGCATTTTGTTATCTTAGTTAATTACCCATGAATTTATTTAGTTATCACTTATTAGAAACTTCTTTATGTATACCTTGCTGGGAACATGACCCAAGGTTACAAGAGAAGCCCCTCCACTGGTCTACCCTACATACCCATGCTCATCACACGATGAGTGCCCATAGGCAATGTAGTTTCCCAACCCAACCCCAATGAACATAACTCAATTGACAAGCAACCAAGAGCTCGAGTCTCACAAGAACCCAACAAGTGCACACTCACGTGCTTGTGAGTGGGCACAAAAAATACATGATGATCATAATAGCAATGAACAATAAATCACCAATGAATAATAAATCACCAAGCATCATGAACTCACTCAATATGGCCTAAATCTGGGAGTATGAATTTTGCACAAATCCAATGTCCATGAGGGGGAAACAAAACATGCAAGGAAACAAGGAATACAATCCATGATCCTCATCTTTAAGGCAAGGGATACAAGATCAAAAACCTAAATAAGCCAAACAAAGAAATGGGTGAAAACCCTGATGGCATGTAAAATGAGACAATGCCAAAACACCCAAAATTGAAACATCTTGGAACTCGACTGAATTGAAAACCCACTAATTAAATCTTCCCAAAATCACACTTTTCAAATAAAATCATGAATCTAGACACTTCATGGAAATCCAACAGCATAACAACACTTAAACTTGCATTTCTAATTTCCTACGAAATAGAAATGCTCACCGCCATTCAACCAGGTGATATGAATGCATACAAATGGAGGGAAACACTAGTTCTCCACTCCCTAACATTTAGCAACACAAAATAGAAGTTGAAATAAAGTAAAAACAATAAAAATTGAAAGCCCTACCTTGCAGCATAGAGGACAAAATGAGAAATATTGCCATAAAATATCGAGGACATCGAATCGAATGAAACCATCATCATAGTGGAGCAATCCTAATACAAATCCAACACAACTGACCTCACAACGATCCACCTAGCCAAACTCCTGCAACAAGCAAAACACTGATTTCTCACAAGAGGGTTTGGAGGAATTTTCTCCAAAATCCTCAAATAAAAAATTGAGAAGTGAGAATAAACTCACTTTTAGCTAATATATGCACTTTTGCAAAGTGACATATCAATTAGATTATTTCAACTAAATAATCTAATTCGATCCCTTAACCCAAATTAAATTAGGAGATTCCAATTGATTTGGAATCTAATTACGACAAATTAGCTGACAATAAAATAAAGATTAAATCAAATAATTAAACCCTTCTAACTCATTAAACAACATTGAATTTAATCTTTTCTGCAACCATTGTGAAATCCTAAATGCACAGACATGCTCGTGGGTCTAATCACATAATGCATTATGAATCCAAATTTACCATTTATTGGAGGATTAAAATAACAATAAAGATACATCACCCTTACAAGGACGATATTGGCTCAATATGAAAGGTCTAATCACTAACTCCATGTGGTACTGTCGGGGATATAAGTCCTGCATAGTAAACAAACACAATCAAGTGTAGATGCACAATAATAATAGCTGAAGCGACAATTACGCAAAATTACATAATTAAAGCATGTAATTAATTTTATTTAAATAATCATTTAAATAGTCCATTTTGCATAAATTACCGAAATGAACAAGGTAAATATCCGTAGCACATAACCAATGAATCCAACATGGACAATTCATTTGTAATTATTTAAGCATTTAATAATGGAATTAATAACAGTTGTTAAACAGCATAAAGAGGCACTTAAAACACATAAGTGAACATGGTCAAATACATGACTAACCACTGCTACAAGAACCTATTCAAGTGTAGTAGGATAATAATACATAGTGCAATCTCCACACCCATCTCAGAGTAAGCACGAAACAACCTCATGATACCACATCAATCCTGGTAACCACTAGCACAAACCATAGTGAAAACATCTAACACATCATAATCTCATAAATTGGCCACAAGCATAATCAATCTAATTGATACAATCACCCCAAGGGTGTACACCACTCATGGTCCCAATCATGATCACTCACAAAGCAAGATCATCAAAGTTACATTTGTTAGGATGACTCATAGAAATCAAATGGGAGAGGCACTACGTGATACCTATGCAAAATCTGATGGCAATTTTGGAGAGTAGATTTTGAGAGTTTTTCAACGATATACAATAGTCCTATATTGGCTCAAAAATCAGATCCATGGCGTCCATTTGAAGTCTAGGTTCAAAACTGATCAACACACCCCTTCATTTTTATAAAAAAATACCTCTAAATAAAGTTTGGACTTTATAAAATAAAACCCAACTTTATTTAAATTATATTTACATGCAAATTGAAGAGAACAAATAAAATATTATTATTTTGGAAAATTTCATTTTTCCTCCTTTTCCAGATTTGGGTCAAACTTGAGTTGACCATGTGTGACATGTGGCACAATTCTATTGGTCTATCCTTGTATAGTCACTGCCATGTCATCATTGACTGGACACCTCTACAACCTAGGTGCCACATGGCATCTTTTGATTCATTCATAAATTGCCACCTCATTCTAGGCCCTCTGCCATGTGGCGACCTCTGATTCACCATCATTATGTCACATTCCTTAACCAATGTGCAACTTCATATGGCAACAATGCAACAACCGTTGATTCCCTACCATGTGGCAAAATATGATGCATCCAATCTGAAATTGCTCTATCAGCATGGTCACCACATGTCGTGATGTCTCATTTTTGCATGCTGAGTCAGCCTCTTGCTACATGATCACGACACAATGACAGGCTATCATGTGTCACTCTTTTCCACCTCAATGCCTCGATCCTCGTACCACATCACCAATGCCATATCACTACTCCTACGACATGTCAACCAGTCACTTTGTCGCATGTTGAGTCATATGTTTGCCATGCCATGACTCACCAAGTGTCCTCTTCTGCCATGTCACCACCTTGGTAAGTGTACCACATGGCACATGTTCATTCATCCATCTAGTCATTGATCTCATCATCATGTATGCTCACTAGGTCAAAATATACCTTTTGCATTTTGAAGCTGGCCAAATGGGCCCCACTACGCGTGCTTCTATGTCTTAAAAGGCTCATGCCTTTAAGACAAGTGATATTGTAACTTCATATGTAAAAAGACTCTAAGTTTCCCTCACCCTGTGAACGTGGGATATAAGGTTTAGTCTTATTCTCTAATGACTCACTCGCAAGCTCGTCTACTCTTTTACATCTTGCACAAAAATTATCACATTATTTCATCATGTCCCTACGCAGATCATTTATGCATCTAGTAAACATCTTTGCTACCATCCACTTCTTGTTCGTGCATAGTCACTCGATTGAAACTAGAGCATAATTTTCCTCTACTATGAAGAAACAAAATCGATGCATTTGCTACGTATTCCTTGTGCAAAATTCAAACTTCATCCCACTGGTTTGGAGAGAAAAACACATGTTCGCATGAGCCTGGCTCTTTAGACAACAATTTACTTCCCTTTACAAATCATAGATCTCTGATTTGACACTTTTCTTCAAAATGAAATTGGTACACATCAATAATGGGTAGGACCACCTTACCGATGTGCATATTTAGTCCTCCTAAAGTGATGTAGCAGCATCGAGCTTGGATTTTGGCGGAGCTATGCTTTTCATGGATTTGTTGGAGACACATTGGGGACCTTTCCTCATGAGTGCATACACATTGAAGTTTAAGTGTTGAAGTTAGAGTTGTTTTACCTCGCGGCTGGAGTTGAATTTTCTAGTTTCTGCAGGCAACTTGCGGGGGGTGTAACTAGTTATCATTAATGAATGAGAGGATGCACATTTCAGATATTGAAGAGGGTCTAGAGTACTATCTATGATCAAAGGCACAATTTCTAATTCAATGCGAGTTGGGAGATATGACCATTCTCCTGGAGTATTAATTTCTGTCAATTTACACGTCTGATTTCTGCCCGTGACTTTCATGATAAATGTCAGTTATCCTTAATGAATCAGCCTTTGCATACTTAAGGGGTTATAGAGGACCTAAATTACTACCTTCAGTTAAGAGCACAAGTCTTGATTCAATCAGAGTGAGGAGATATCATGATTTTACTTGGGTATCAATTTTCGACCAGTTTCAGGTGAAACGTGTGGAGTTTTTGGCTTGTGAGATTTCGTATGATGAAATGGTATCTTTTTAAGAGAGGGACATGTTATTGGGTCATGTGTGGACCTAAAAAACTTTGTATTAATTTTTGTTCCTATTTGTTATAGTTTTGGTTTACTCTTCCAAGGTGGACCTATATTGTAATTTAAATGATTGATTAGCCGACTTGTGGCTTAGCTAGCTATTTAAGGAGGGCTTGGGTAGTGTCTTAAGCAATAAGAATCTGGAACGGGAGTTTGTGAGAAGAGCCAATGGCTGTGGTTTAGAAACAAGGATGTTACTTGGTGGCTTGCGAACACAAGTTGAGATCTTGGATGTTTCTACCAGATTGTTGTTGTGTTACAAATTTGGGCTAGCTAGGAATTGAGTTGGATCTTGAGGGATCTTAGTAATTTCTTTTTATTTGGTCATAACCAAGAAGGCCTTACAACTCGACACATTGCATGTAATCAATTATTTTATGAGTAAAGAGTTGTGAATTACTATCAGAGCTTGTATTATTATATTATTTCCATTGTGTGGTTATTAGCTAGGGATTAGGACATCTCCATTAGAAATTCTCGTGCCTTACATTGCATCATAAAGAAAATGACACATCTCATTCACACTAACCTTTGACCTATGTAATAGACTTGCAAACATAGGAAAAGGAGATTCGAACAGGATAGATGTGGCCAAGGGTGATGCATACAGATTCAAGTTCTATTTCAGTGATGAGGAGCTCATTGCACGCTATCTCATTCGAGAGCATGGGACACAATTTAACCACCATTGTCCTTTGTCTGGTCTTGAGAGATGAATTGTACCATGGTAATCATCAACACTGCTTATGGAGTAGGCGAATGGTATCAGGATATCGATCCATTGGGCCACATTGAAAGAAAGCGCTCCTTACTACTGGAACATGTCAAAATTGGCAAAAGACCATGTGTTAAGCCGCTTGTGCAGACATTTTATGAGCATCTTCTTCAATCTGTGCTCCTGGCTCATACACCTTAAAATATTTAAACAGAATTGCGTGTTTTCCAGCGGTCACGTGAAAATTTTGGTCTTTAATCTTATTTATTTTTAACTTTTTATCCATCAATGATTCTATCCCTAGCTTGTGCTTATTTTCATGTTTCAATGCCTTCAGGGATTGATTAGTTGGGTTAATCCCCTCCTTCACCATGACAATATTGTTCATTCAACTTCATCTAGGACTTCAAGACATGACAACCAAGAATGGCCAGGGGAGCATTGCACATATACACCCGAGGACATGAAAAAAGTCCCAAAATTATAATCAGATTCATCAATGTTTAATGTTTGGCCTGAGAATTCTCTACCAAATGGGCTTTTCCCATTTACGCTACTCGAAAGGTAGCATCTTTAGCAAATAATCATTTGGCGTCAATGGTAATCTTTGAAAATTAATTGGAAACCTTTTAAATGATTTATCTTCACTGGGAAAATAAACTATGAGAAAATAATAACCTCTTCATCGCATTTGCACAATTCATTAACATAATGGCACTCAAAATCAATGCTTCAATTTTGAGTCCCAACAAGTCCTACGTGACATTTTTTATTTTTTAAAATTATTTATTTATTTATTATTGTTGTGATTAATTATTATTATTGTTAACTTCGAGTAGATTTAGACAGAAGACCTCCTCGATAAAAGGCTCACAATTTACCATTGCGTTGTAGGTTTTTTTGACTAGATCTCACTTAAATATTTATTTATTATAAAAAATAAAACAATTTAGACCTTTTAATTCAATTAATAAAATATTACAGTTAGACATTTTTTATATTTGCTACATACTATTGTAATGAGTTTTCATTAACTTCGTAATTAAAATATCTTTTATCCACCAATTACAATTTTATATTTTTATTTTCTACTTTAAAATTTTTTTATAACGTTTAGATGCTAATTTTATTATAAGTTCTAAAATTATCAAAAATATTTATCTAAGAAGTTTGAGGTTTGCCAATGCACTACCACATTTATTATTTGCTAAATACTATTGTAATGAGTTTTCATTAACTTCATCATTAAAATATTTTTAAATCCACCAATTACAATTTTATATTTTTATTTTCTACTTTAAATTTTTTTATAAAGTTTAGATGCTAATTTTATAAGTTCCAAAATTATCAAAATATTTATCTAAGAAATAATTAGGTAAGAGGTTTGAGGTTTGCCAATGCACTACCACATTTATAGAAACTCATTGTTGAATTCAAAGAAATTTTAAAACCACTTCGTTCTTTTACATTAGTAGGAATAATTATCATTTTAATTATTATTAAATTGCATTGAGAACTTATAAAATTCATTTGTTAAAATTGAAAAATAAAATTTAAAAGTATAAAATTTATGTAAATCATACTTTTTTATATTTTATTTTCTTATAAAATTTGCAAAGTTTTATTTATTTACAAATAGTAAATAACAAATATATATACTATTCAATACTTTATATATTTTTTCCAAATATTTTAAGTCATATTAAATAATTGTCTATTGTACAATATAATCAATTTACTAAACTTAATATAAATAATTAGTTATTTGAATTATTAATTTAATAATTTAATAAAATTTATTCATAATTCAATTATATTAAATATTAGATGAAAATGAATAATGATTTAGCTGAAAATAGTGATGATTTGTATCCTTGTAATAACCCTTCATGTTAAAACGTCATCCGCTGGTTTTTGACAAATCTGCACTGTGGAAGACATTCTTGAAAGTGCGTAAGCTCTATGAGAAAGATGGAACCAATGAGGAGTGAAGTCCAATGGGAAAGAACAGACAAAGCACGGTAACTGTTTGACGAAATGCCCGAACGAGTAAAGTATTGAAGGACGAAATGATTGGAAGCATAGAGGGGGTAGGCAGCACTTTAATTGATTGACAAAAAGCCTTGATGAATTTGGCATCTAGAAGGATCGAATTAAATGATTGCACAATATGGATTTGTTGAAAGTTCTTTACTAAATTTCAATCAACTGTAAGCGGCTGTAGTAAGAACCCACTTCACAGTCATAGTTGCCAATCAACCATTATCTTTATCTGCAGATTTCTTCAAAGTCACATGTGGGAGTTGTGCTGACAGATATCAAAGGGAAATGCTTATCGATGGTAAGTGCATAAATGAATATTTAGAATATTTCCCTCACATATTAGAAGCGCGACACACAAGCAAGACACAAGCCTATGAAACTGAGCAAAATGCAATAGCGATATATTAGTTAGCAGAATGTAAAACTGGTTGGATGTGTGTCGATATAGTAAATCAAATTGTGAATGTGCAAAAGTAAAACGGCTATGAGTTGTTCACAGAATTTTCCCAAGAAAGCGTAGTCTCATAGTTGCAGTATCTACTCTATATGTATGGAGGATGTGAAAATCGAGAAGGCTTGCTATATGTTCGATAGAATTCCTCAAAGGATCCAATCTGAGAGATGTGATGATTGAGGTATTCACAAAATGAATTTGACCAAAAAGGGGAACTAGACATTTAAAAAAAAGGAACAGTTGGTGGGGATGATTATGTAGAGTGCTTAGATATATTGTATAAAAAGGTTTGTCAAGCGAATATGATCTCATGGAATCTGGAGCTTGACTAAAGGCATTTTTACGATATACAATCTTAATCCAATCAGCAGAGGAAACATGAAAGAAGACCCCCACCTCACAGATATAAGTAGTCTGATTGGCATCCATAACACTGAGATTGATGGCATTCACTGTCATCTTCACTGCTGATGCAACATTTAAACTGGCCACTATGATTGATCATCACCTTTCCTAATTAATTTGTGCTTGACCATAGCCTGACGGCTTATAATTAGGAGCAGATACCTGTAAAACCTTTTCAACGTTCAAAGTGTTTTCATCTCAAGGCAATGATGAAGGCATATATTTGGCAATACAAGCGTCTATCTAAGCATGATAGATAGAGAGGTCAGATGGAAATACATAGAGGGAAAATCTGGTTCAGTATTCCTAAAAGCACTATCAGAAATGGATTGAACAAGAGACAGATCAAGGAAATTACAAGAGTGAAATGAGAGGCACTGCACAAACTCTTCTATTACCAATGTTTATTGTTTTGCAAATATGAATACATAGTTTCAATATGGGGAAAAGTTGGTGTTTGATGCAGATGGGATTGATTTCAGTGGAGAACAAGTTCTATTACTAAAAGATGTATTGATCATCTTGACAGGACGAATATCTCGTCCTCTTTGTAAATTATTAGGTTTTATTTTGCCATCTTTGTGAATAGTGGTTAATTTTGGTCAAAGGTTAATTGGTTGACTATTTTCGCATAAAATTTTGAGGTTAATTACCCTCTACAAAATATGCAATAAAAGTTGGTTATTAACCTTTACAAGGAGTTAGTTATGCAACGAGGCCATTAAATACATGGCTTATGTAATGTAAAAAGGGGGAACTATATGAAGGGGAAATGTTGGAGAAATTTGTGAAGGGACTTTTGGATTTGCATTATACACTGGGTGTTCTTGAACTTATATATTTTCAAGAAAATAATGAACTCATTTAGTTGTATGTCTTGAATGTGTTAATTGTTTATCATATCACTGACTTCTTGTATGTTGAGTCAGTGATCTCTTGTGTAATGGTGCAATCTGATAGTCTAACTATTCTATGTACTTACATAATGTATTCATTTTATGGTATCTTGTTATGAATATATCAAAATAGCATATCTTTTCGTATGTCAAGGTCTATTATTCATCTTTTGTCACCATTACATTTATCTACTTGAAATCCCCTTGTACACATATGTCTATCGATGGGGTTTCTTCTATTCATTTAGTTTTAAGCTTTCTCCTTTCGTAATTTTAGGTGAAAAATACACAAAAACACAAATACACTCATCATACGAAGGAGCTGCCCCTCTCAAACGCAGATGAAGATTGCAAGTTGATATTGATCAGTTGTAGTCTTCCCAACTGTTAGCACAATTTTCATTGTTCACAGAGCAATCAGAGTCAATTTCATAAATAACTTCACAGTGACAAATTTGTTTACCAACAACACTTCAAAATAAAATATTATTCTTTTTTGTTAACATCACAAAAATTTCTCTTCTACTATCATCCTATTTTGCACTTCTCAATATAACTTCTGTTTAATGACAAATCATATTATAGACATCCAAAAGATGCATAATTCAAATCTTCAACAATACAATATTTTTTCTAACTTTATTTTATTGCATAATAATATAATACCTAAGTAATATGAATAAACTAGCCTATGTTAACATTGGAAGGTGAATTCCGAAGGATTCACCAAGGATTTCCACCTTAACTTAATTACACATACCAAGCCAAGTGATTCAAATAGATCATCTTACATGATACAAATTGATCATCTTACATCACTGTTTGGACATTGATCAAGTATTTCCACTGACATGCCAAGCCAAGTGATACAAATAGATCATCTTACATTACTGTTTGGACGCTGGATCAAGTAATTCCACGGCTGCCCTTATTGCACAATAAAATACATCATCATTTTCTAACAGTTGTCCTACTCTGTTGAACTCTGATTCACCAAACCATAGTCAATTGTACCTGTCTAAGGCATTAGGTGATTGAGCTGCTTATTTCGTTACCATAATAATAGTAACACAAACTAGCTATTTTGATTCCTTGCAATGCTACTTAAGAATGCTCACCATGATGGCAATCTCAAATCAATCTCCATGCTTCCAAGCAACATATCACCATCAACAAATTTCCCGAAATTCACAATTAGCAGTAGTCTCAAGTATCAGAATTCTGGCTTTAACCGATGTCATATGTTTCTTTTACCAGTCATTTCCCAAATGCAGCCATTGGAGAAACTCATTAAGCTGCCCCATTAGTTGAACAATATTAGTCCATGTTACCTCCCTTGCCAGCAGAGACAATGTGGCAGGTTACAAGATCAGAACCTGTACAGAAACCATTGATCAAAAGAACTGCAACAAGTTTCGATTGCACTACAACTGGAAGCCTCTAACCAAAATCCAGCAAAAGCCCATATAATATGACCATGTTCTTGGTTGTTGAGGTTTGAAAAATAGTTTGATGGTGCATGGTGATGTAAGAAAGTGAATTGTACATACCTTTATAGCTTATCTTCATATTCAGAGAGGGGAGTAATCTGATCCTTGAGCCCCTTCCTCTTGCGGATATCAATGACAAGTCTCCCTGCTTGTGAAGAAGGATCCATGGGATCAGTAGCCATCATATCCCAATGGTGAAATACGCTCTGAGGAAAAGCCTGGCCACCTGTGGCAAGTCTAAGAGTATCTGCAAACTTAAAAGATTCAATGACTGGCAAATAGGCCTTTATATTATATAGTGGGGTGCCAGGTCTCTGGAGCTCTTCAAACACATGGCCTCTTTTCTGGTTCAAAACATTGTAAATGCCACCTAGAGCTTGCTCAGGAGCCTGAATTTCAACCAGGTAAACCGGCTCAAGAAGCCTGGGCTTGGCAGTAAGCTGAGCAGCATATATGACCCTTCTTGCAGTTGGGATAAGCTGACCACCTCCTCTATGGATTGCATCAGCATGTAGAACCACATCACAGATTTCAAAGCAGATACCCCTCATGTTCTCCTCTGCAAGGGCCCCCTCTTTGGATGCCCATTGGAATGCAGCAACAACAGAGTCCTTGATTTCATTCATGTACTGAACTCCCTTGCACATGTCAACTACCATGTTCGGTCCAATTGTCTCAGGTCCAAAGCACCAGATCTTCTTTGCTAAATCCTTATCCCATCCAAACTCTTCACTGAGCACTTTCCCCCTGACCTTAGGATCATCCCTTGGGCCGATTCGACCCTCGTCAATCGCCTCTGCAAGACCTTCTTCCATAGGCCTTGCATCAAAGTAGAGCCTGTTGTGCTTGTTGGGAGACTTGCTCATCACAACATGGTGTGATTTGTCTAGGACAGTTTCTCTAAAGGAGACAATGGGATCAGACACAAGAATTTCAGCTCCCCCCATAAAGTCCTCCTGCAAGTCCTTGAGGCATATCTCAACATGGAGCTCCCCTGCCCCTGCAATGATGTGCTCCCCTGATTCTTCAATAGTGCATACAACCATAGGGTCTGACTTTGCCAGGCGTTTCAAGCCTTCAACAAGCTTTGGAAGATCAGAAGGTACCTTACACTGCACTGCAACACGATAAACTGGTGAGACGGAGAACTTCATTGCTTTGATAGGATGGGCATCCACCTCTTTCTCATTTGTTAGAGTAGCATTCTTTGTTATACACTGGTCCAACCCTACCATGGCCACAGTGTTTCCACATGGTACATCATCTACTGTCTCCTGCTTCTTGCCCATCCATATAACAGTCCTCTGAACACTCTTGACATATAGATCCTTCTTCTCTCCAGGCACATAGTTGGGGCCCATGATCCTAACCTTCATACCCTTTGCAACTGTCCCTGAAAAGACCCTGCCAAAGGCAAAGAACCTCCCTTTGTCAGAAGCTGGAATCATCTTGGAAACATACAACATCAAGGGTCCGTCAGGGTCACAATCCCTAATTGCCTTGGCATAGACATCATCCAGAGGCCCTTCGTACAAATTCCCCACACGGTATCTCTGGGCCATGAAAGGGGATGGCAGATGGAAAATCATCATTTCAAGCAGGGCATTACTTGCAGGCAGCCAGTTTTGCATAACTCGCTTCATGAGGGCCTTCCCAACTAAATCCCTCTCTTCATTTTTCATTGCAATCCCTAGCTTTTGCAACATAGGCCATAACTTATCCTTCTCATTGTTCATACACCCATTGATAATCTGCCTTATTGGCTCATATATAAACTGAACAAAGCCTCTCTTGCAGGTTCCCGAGCCTGTGTTTGTGCTGGTCCATTTTCTTGTGGTCGTGTCAAAGTAATTCTCACCCCACAGCCTCTGCATCATCTTCAGTTCATCAACCCCAAACTTCTTAGCATACATCTTTGCAAAGTTTGTCAGTGTAAAAGCCCATCCATGCAGGCCAGCTGAGAATGCAACGGTACCCTTCTCTGGATAAACTTGAACATCACCAAGAAGGGTGTCTTCATAAGTAGCAATGATCACATTTGCACTTTCAATGACCCTTGATATAGTTTGATAGGCCTCCTCTCCATCAACCTGAAGCTCAAGGAAGCACCTATCAATCTTGTTTACAGTAAGGATTGGCTTAATCCTTTCTGCAAGAGCTTGACGAAGAACAGTTTCGGTCTGAACACAGACCCCCTCAACACAATCTACTACAACTAATGCACCATCCGTGATTCTGAGAGCTGCTGTAACTTCTGATGAGAACTCAATGTGACCTGGAGAATCAATTAGATTTATTAAATACTCATTGCCTAATCTCTCCCCCTTAAACCTACTCAGTGACTCCTCTGTCATCTCATAGTATAAGGAGATCCCAGTTGACTTGATAGTGATGCCACGCTCAGCTTCATCTGCTCGAGTATCAGTCATCCGAACATCTCCTGCACTTTCTTGAGCTATTATTCCAGCTGCTGCTACCAGAGAATCTGTCAATGTGGATTTCCCTGTTAAGACCACCGATAATGATACGGTGGTTAGCACAGTTGAAAAATTTGGACTCGACAATCACTTGGCTGGTCCAAATTTTTAAGTGATTGGAGTTTGTCTTGGAAAAAACCAGCAATAACTCATGAAACTTGGGGGTTTCACTCAAAAACTACACTGTTGAATCCTGATAGCAATATCACAATTTGACTAGCTGTGGAAAATATCTCCCACTTATCAGCAATAGCTCAGTCAATTTATCTGATATTTAAAATACATAAATCTTTAAAAATATTCTTTAAAACCTTCCATCAAATATAAATCAAAATTAGAATTTATGCGATAGGATATTATCAGTATATGGCGGGGGTTTAGAAGACCCTAATAGGTTTGAGGGGTAGCAATGATAAGATTCCCTGTTAGATGTGAGAAAAATTTAAATGATAGAATGAAGATCATCGCCAATGAAAATAATGCTTTTTATACTATAAGCAAGAAAAACTGAATTATATAAATCTGGAAGAGATCTTCATGAAAAAATCGTAAGACCCTGTCAATGTGGATTTCCCTACATTAAGAGTCAAGACCCACAACAATGACATGCTTGTGATAGTAAACATAGTCGCCACGGTTTTTAATAGTTATGTGGGTTTATATTCACCAAAGCTCTGAATTTTAAGCAAAATAAAAAAGTATGAAACTATGCAGCATGCAATACTAATCGTAACATCAATAAATTGTTGAAAACAATCCATCCATATTTCAAGGCCTATTTGTTTGAAAAAATCATTTCAAATCCTTTTGCAGAGAAACAAAATGGGAAAGGACTAATCCTCGATCATATTGCTTCAAAGGTACGGAACATTAGATGATGAATATATGAGGGAAGCAGAAAATTGTACCATGATCAACATGAGCAATGACAGACATGTTTCGGATATTATGTTTCAAATCCATGATCCTTCGGAGCTCCTCAACCGTGAACTTCACCTGTAAAATTTCTCAAGACAATAAATTATATGCACACCATATCAGAAATGTACCTAGACGCTGTTAACAAGTTGCAAATCATACACAACAGTCCATGGAAGTTGGCAATTTGATAATGATCATAAATCTAGCCACCCACATTCCCAAACAAGCAATCATCAAATCCATAAAACATTAATGCTGTAAAGGGATTTTAAAGCAGAAATTCTGTTACCATTTTGTTGATTCTTTCCTGGACCAAAACTTGAACCAGCTCAAAAATTGGGATCTATATTCGAATTATTCCTGAAATCCAGCAAACAAGTTAAATAACGTAAGCTTAACATCCTGAAAAACTATAATCATTGACGCAACCACGTAATCTGTAAATTTTGTGTGCTGATACTAGAAGTTGCATAAAAAAATGTCCACCCAATCTCAACCATGGGTGCACCAAGCCAATTCACCACATTGCCACTAAACCAGAATATGTTCCCGTTAAAACTCAAGAGTGTATTGTTGGAGACAATGTGCAATGCAGCAGGAATTCAACCAATCTATTAAAGGAAACTGAAGGGTATATGAATATCTGATCCGATTCCTATATACAAGACCAATTCACCTATTAAGACTGTGAGAGTGACTAGAAAATTTGAAATATGCAATAACAGTGAGGAAAGAATAAGGCCATGAAGAATTAGTTGTAGGCACATCTTCGAATACATCTTTTCATAGCCCAACCTTTACCCCTCTAATAAACCAACTTTTAGCAGTCAAGATATATTTTCTATTATTAAACATACTACAGAGATAAGAAACAGATAGCTTTAATATGTTTAGTATAGAATTCAGAGCAGGAAACATATAAGAAGATCTCTATATCCAAATGCTGTTGCACAAAATTTATTTAAATCAGGAAATATATACAAATCTATGTCCAAATGGTGTAACTATAAAAATTTAAAATTTTCAAGGTAGGCTGTTGAAAATCCATTGAATACACCCAAATTCTTGAAAAAATCTTAATCCCAATAAGAATACAATCAACTTCCCAAATTAAGAGCTTGTAAGGGCAGGTAACTCAAATCCCACGTAGACCATATAGAAGATTAGACTAGATTTAAAATTTAGATTATACATTTTCTATCTAGAAAGAACATATATGTTATCGGTCAATGATTTCTTACCGAACTTTTTCCTAAGTCTCACTCAAATTCCAGTGAAAAACTTCAAAATCTTCAACAATATGTCTTCTTGCCAAAAAAATTGATCCAAATGAGTTTGAATTGGCTCAGCTAGGATTCTCTTTTGTGAAAAGGACAGTCTCACAAAAAAGACAGAACCCAAGTGATTATATTGTCCTTCTGACAATGAGTCTATTCATAGTTCTTCTGGCTTGCTCCCCAAGCACCCAGCCTTGTTTTCTTGGCGTGGCCACAAAGTAATTTTGGCCAAGTCAACAAAATTTTAAAATATTTTTTGGTTGAGAGTGGATGATTATAAGAATCTCTTGAAACATATTTAATCAGAGGTTGACTTGGTATGCTTGTTAATGCATGATATATCTGGTTGTTATGACATATCCAAAACATAGTTTTTGTATAAGAACATGGCTCGCCCAAAGGAGGAATGTTTATCCTAATTATATAGGAAGATGAATTTTAACATGGGCGGTGCTATAGAATTTTTTCCCTCCATTGCTAGGATCTTGCTAATGTCACCAACAAAGGTCAGAGATATAAGGGAAAATTAAAACTAAAATACAGTTGTAAAGAACTGTTTAAAATGAAAAATGGAATTTATTTGGGTATAAAGTGGTACGGATGGCTATGTTTTCTTGGAATTAGATGAATTTGAATTTGGAAAAGAGATTTGAGAAAATTAGAATTACAAAGATATAAATTGTAGTAGTTTAAATCTAATTTTTATATTTTTTAAAAATAGATATAATTAAAAGGGTTAAATCTTTTGTGCTCTAAAAAACCGTATTTGATTTGTGCAAGAAAACATAATATAGTATATGGTAAGCACGTCAAAAAAAGATATAGTTAGATTTACTTTTGCTTATGTTGATCTTTAAAATATGAAATATTTAAGTTGGTCAACAAAAAATAGTATGAAATAAGTCTAGACTAAACATTCCCATGGTGCGAAGGAATAGAAAGTGGATAACAACACACACAACCTTGACCAAGAATACATTATTCATATTTCATAAATTGTAGAGGCTAGGAGAAGATAATATTGATAGCAACCTTGCCTCTAGATAGTATCAACACAATCCAAACACATAATAATATTACAAATTAAAGCACTCAAAGGTACGAAATTAAACCAACAATACCATATCTATAAAAAAAAGAGAATTTGGGACCACACTCAAATACAAACATCATTGAAACCTCACAGTACAACATATTTTGGAGCACTAAGAATTTCAAGCACCAACCTTGAGACAACAATATTCACAATGTAGAAACCAACCACTAAAATAGTATGTTTCCATCAATGACAATCATACATAACCAATAAACAACACCATCAACTTTACACTAACAAAAACAAAAATAGCCATACTAATAACTATAAAAACAACAACAACAACAATTTTGCAAAACCATAAGCTTTGCAACAACGACAATATTAACAACTTTGCAATAATAGTTTTCTAAAACATCATCAAGTCTACCAAAAACTCATCTTTTTAGCAATCTCCCCCTTTGTTATTAAAGACAACATCCATCAATGAAAAACATAATCAACATACATCATATGCCCACACTCTTCATCTCCCCCTTTTACATCAAGGACCAAGAAGATAAACAACAAATACTTTCCTCTCTTAGGGTAATAATCATGCATTAGTGCAAACCAAGAATTTATAATAAGGTTCCTCGATTAATGCAGTGTCAAGATAGTTTTTGAATATGTGGAAACAAGTTTTGAAGGGGCCCTTGAAACTGTTGAGCTGTCGTTTTGCACGATGCTTAACGATAGGAATCCTTTTGAACTTCTCTCTTGAAAAGTTAATCTGGGATCAACTCCAAGGTTCCGGGCGATCTTGCAACCTACTGGAATCCGCTTAGTTGAAGATAAATGTGAATGTTCACGAGGAGGCCTTTGATGGTTCTAAATGATTTAGATAAGATTAGAATCTACTTGTTATCTCAAAAGAATGAAACATGCAAAAGAAATATATGTTTTTATATTTTTCTGTTTTATGATGAATGCAATCTAACAATGCAACTATATGAATTCCTAATTTAACTAGAGGGTTAGTAAAGCAAATAACGAAGATAGGGTAACAAGAAATTTAAGCAAATAACATGAAAAGTAAAATCTTAATGGACATAAGCCACAGAAACAACACGTCTACGAGTTAAGCCTTTGAAAAGATTGGTAGGTAACTAATGAAAATAGGAGCAATGCTTCCTTAATTCCACTAATGCAATTGTCGATGGGAATTCAGTAACCATATGATGTTTCACTTTTTATCAAATTGCAAGGCCATAGAAAGTGTGCTCATGCGAGACAAAAAGCTATGCAGGAACAATATGATGATCTCTTCTCAAACTAAGTACGTCAACAGAATTTGTAGACTTGTAGAAAACACCAAAATTAAAAGATTGCACAACCAAAATAACACAATAAAATTATTGGCTCAATTTCATTCCATGAACATGCATTCACAAAATATAACACACTCAGGCAAGAATAACTACACTCCAAATGCGAGCACCAATAGCATATATTATTGCATCAAAATAATGGTGGTCTGTAATACATATTATATTCCTAAATTTATAAGAAATCTTCTCCTCAATTTGTGTTGAGAGGAAGAGATATCTTTATGCAAACATATGCTTCTAAACTAATAAAAAAAATCTATTTATGTACAAACAAACTCTCTAACTAGTGCTTAGTAGGACTCCATCCATATTTATATCATTAAATGGATGCATGAGCCTTTACATATCTTAAAACAAAGAAAGCATGAGAAATTAAATAGGAGAAAGCTTTTAGATAACGTAGGAATGTCTAGAAGTGTCAAAAATAGAAACTCCGTTTTCACTAGGTGTCTGTAGGAGTTAACTATTGTCAGAATGCATTTTCGATGCATGAAAAACTCTAAATTTAGAATTGACAATTAACTGTCGACACACCTCTGAAAAGTGCACTTGCGCACCTGTGCACTTGCACACACATGCACCTCGGAAGCAGGTTCAAAAAATTGCAAAATTTCACCAAGTGTCAAAACTGAAATTCTAGCTTCTTGGTTTTGTTCCCCTTTATACCAGAGCTATGTCTAGGTATTTGCCCTTGAATTTCTTGATGATCTTAGTGACTTGAGCTACATCTGCAAAATCTAAGGCTTCATACTTATGCTTCACTTTCTGCCTATAGTTGCCCACTTCGATGCGAGTCTCTACAAAATCTCCCAACTTCGCATCCAAGTCCAACAATGCTTCTTTCGTTCTAAATGCTTGCCTGATGTAATCATCATTACAAGCTTCTTAAAAAGTCTTCCGAAATTGCTCAACTACTACCTCTACAAGTATTAATTTGTCCCTTGCATTATCCTCAAAAATGTCTAAAAATGCATCAATATAATGTTTCTTTGCTTCCAAAATTTGCTCTTGGGTTTGATCTTTGAGCTTATGAATCTCTACATGTAATGTTTTTATTACTTTATTGCCATCCGCAATCTTTTCTATCCAATCATCAATTTTATCTAATTCCTCTGTTGTATATACTTCCATTAGCATCCAATACCTCTGGCCCTTGATTGATTGTAATGCTTGCAAGTCCTTACCCCAAGTATGTACTTCATCCATCAAACCAAAATCTTGATTCAAAATGGCCACTAGCCTATTGGCATTATCCTGCATATGGTGTAGCAGCTTCAGATTTCCTTGTATAATCTATACACCTTTCTCTTCAAAACTCTCTCGCCATTGCTAACAAGCTTTCAAAAATGGGTCTAGTTGTACTATACCCTTATCCCTTCTCTCTAGTGTTGCATTCAAAGTCTCCTCGCGATATTTAGGATCTAGTGCACCAACAACTTTGCTTAGATATCCTTTTAGGATCTCATTCTATCTCTGAAGTGTTATCAATTCTGCCCCATCCTATTCTAAGTGCTTAAACACTTCTTTAATTCCTATTGTCACCATCAACTTAGCAGTCTCCAATGTAGGTTTCCCAAGCATGAAATCCCTTATTTAATAATATCTTCGATTCACTTCTTCAACATCTGTATGCAAAGGAGGGATAGCAACATGTGCAAACAAGTCCTGGTTCTGATCACTCATAATGAAGGCTAATGCCCATGCATCCTTTGGCGGTGCCTCAAGTTTCCTAAGAACTTCAATCAATTCCATCCTATCCTCTTCCTCAATAGTGAATTGCTACCTCTTGTTTCTTATCGCCTCCTTTCTCAACCATCTTGGAGCATGCTCTGTCAGGGATTTTCCTTTTGAAGATAAAGGAATTTGCTCTACTATGCTCTTCCCCTTATCACCCTCTCTGGAGTCTTCTCCTTCTGTGAGAGATCTGCACCGAGAATCTCTATATTTGTAGAGTCCACAGTTCTCACCTCTGTGTCTTGGGAGGTTTTCTTAGGATATTCACTTATTTGTCCTTCCTCTGACACTTCATTGGTAGATACTTGTTGTAACTCTTCCTCTTGTTCTGCTTGAACCTATTCTTCTTCATTGTTTGGAGGAATTGGAGTGGCTGATCCTTTATCTACACAAAATGTAACCTGATTTGGTGATAGTGGAGTTATTTTAGGTCCTTGTATTTGAGGTGGCAATTGATTCCAATCCTCTTATTGAGGTTGGTTAGTTGGAGTATCTCTTATTTTGTCTCCCACCAATTTAGTGCCGACGGGCATAAAATCAAAATCTAACATCTTCAAGACATCAGTCCCCTCAACATCCTGTTCATCTATCCATTGTTGCATTTCATCCTCGAAGGTTGTAGACTTAATAGGTTGCTTAGGAATGGATGGCTGTGTAATTATGGAGCTTCTTCTCTGTTTCGATTCTGTGGCTCTAGCAAGATGGGTCCTCCAATTCAAAGAAAGGTTATCCTCTTCATCCTCATCATCCTCTTCTTCTTCCTCTTCTAGGATAACTTCTAGGATTGATCGAAAAGGAACCACTCTCTTAATTACCTTTTGTCTCCTCTTGACTAGAGTCTTGATCTTTCTTTTCTTAAGAGCACATGGGGAGGCTTGTACCTCTTGCTATGGTGGAGACACCTTTTTCACTTTAGTTTCAACTTCTCCTTGCCCTTGTTTAGTTGGCAACATTTGAGGATTGTCCTGGGTTTGTGTAGCTTCAATATTTTCTGACCCTTGTACATTTTTTGCCCCTAGCTATGGAGGTGCTTGAGTTACTTCCTCTTCTGGCTCAGCTTGTTTGGGAGAAGTTCTCTTTCTCTTTCCTTTACCTTTTTGAGCCCTATAATACCCAACTTCTCTGTCAAGTTGGTGCACTATTTATGGCCTCATTGAGGACTGAGCTGTAAATGTAGGTACTGTGACCTTAGCTCCTCGACCTTTTGCTGGGTGGCCTTGAGCATATAAGAATACCACTTGAGGAATTGGATCCAATTTGAAAGGTCTTTTGCTCCAATCCTTTTTCAATTTGATAACGTGCCTGGCCTGGTGATTGATATTTGAATTTTCTTCCTTATCAACCTTAGCATTCATAATAGGTCGATCACCAATCTTGTCACTATTGAACAATGGATCAAGGACATCTTTAGTATCCTATTGAACAACCTTTAAAGGAACCTTAATCTTCAAAGCATTGGTTTCCAAATAGAGAGTCATCCTACAATAATCCCTTATTCAGATATCATAGTCATCTACTGCGTTCATCTAGTGATCCTTAATTGCATCTTCAATCTGAAATGTCTTGCCAACCCAATATTGTACTCTTTCAATGTTATCAAAATAGGGCTGAGGAGAATTATATTCATCCAAAGGATATTGATCCTACTTAGACTCAAAAGATGGAACATCTTGTTTCGAGACCACACTAAATGGTCCTATAGTAATGGGCCACACTTAGGTTATTTTATGTTGCTTCCTTACTCTATCGTAGGCAGACAATAGTTGTTGAGTGATCTCTAGCAGTATAAGCCTGTCACTTTGATATCTAGGGGGCTTCTTGGGATTGACAGTTGCACCTGCTACCCTCAAATAGGTGAATATTTGATACTAGATGTAGTAGGCTCTAACGTTTGATATCTTTGTGGTTGCCTCTTTTGACATCCTCTTAGCATAATCCCCTTCTATGAACCAGATTATTGTGAATATAAAAGCATAATTACTATCCTATATTCATTGTTGTGCTCTGGAAGCCTTTTTTTTCACCAACTGAGGATATATTATATAGGGCCATGCATTTGCATCTTGAATATTTCCATTCTTGAACAATCTCAGATAATCCATTGCCCTTGCAGCTAACAAGTATATCAAATATGATGTCATATAGAAATTTCAGTTATTCTTAACTACCACCAGCTGCTCACCCAAGTTCTCACTAAGAATGGAAGACCAATCAATTGGCAGCTCCGTTGTTTTGATAGTTTCAATAAAATGCACCATCCATATATTCAGGTGTCCCGATGTTGGCAACCCCATGACTCTACTCAAGAGTATGATAGAATATCCAATATCTTCCTTTATGTATCCTCTCGTCATGTCCACTTTGCCTGCTTTACACCCTAGAGGAGTCTTTTGAATAAGGTATGACGACTGGATAATTTCAACGGCTTCCTCTACATGTTCCTATACCATCTTTCTTCTTGTTGATAGGTTAATCTGATGAATTGATCTTCCCTCAGAAGATGGAACACCTTCTCTATGTTCTTGGGTCGAAGATCTAGGATGATCTCTCTAGTAATGCTCTTTACGACCCTTTCTTTAGAAACATAGTTCTCAATGAGTGTCATGATTAGCTCTAAGGATTGTATTGATGTTGGGTGTGACATTGCACTAACTAGTCCTGATTAAAAATCATCAGGGACCTCTTCGTAGGCTTGTTTCACAATACCAAGAATGTGCTCAAATCTCTAAGACAGAATTTGGTATCTTGGATCTCTGAATAATCGTCTTGAAAGTGTGACTTGGTTGGAACACCTTGAAACTTAAACACCATGGGTTTTGGGAACATCTTTTCAGAAACGGAGGATGATGAAGAAGCCATTGAATCTACACAAAAATAACGTTGATTAGTTTGGAGTCAAAGAAAAATCAATTAATTCAAGCCCTAATATCGACATGAACAAAACCTAGAAAACCTAAATTAATGAAAACACTTAAAAAACCCAATTTTATCCCTTATATGCAAAAAAGGGTGCACTTGATAGGTGTGCAAGGTGCACCTTATTCTTTGATTAAGCCTTTCAAAATGGGGAACACAATAGTGCACCTCATGGGGTGCGTTGATGCACACCCTATATACTCTTTGGTGCAAAAATTGGTCTTTAATCTTGTTTAGTTGTATATTTTTTTAAGTTTTTAATATTCTTTTTTAATGTTTTAGCAAAAAAAAGGTGCGCAGCTACACACCTTTTTTGGTGTTTAATGTCTATGCTTGTTCTTTGATGTGTGTAGGTGAAAGTGAGGGAGGGGTGGTGCAACACTGCACCTGGATAGCTGCGCAACTATGGGTTAGAGAGCTTGTAATGAGAAAAATGAAGTATGGAGGGAGGGGGGTCCTGGGTTTTATAGACCCAGGGACTCTTTGCACCTTGGTGTTGCGCAATTGCACTGTTGTGCATCACCAAAGGGTGACGATTCCTTTGGATTGTTTTAGTGCACTAGTGCACCTGAGGAGGTGCACTAGGTGCACATTATTCTTTGCAAAAGATGACTTTTTCCCTCTGATGATGAAATCCAAAATTTGGGTTTTCAAACCAGGATCTAGATCTAACCAATAAACACTAGATAAAATTCTAAAAAAGACTCAGACCCTAGACTAGGGATCTAGAAAGTTGAAAAATAAAGTAGGGGGTCCCCATTTCTAGATGAAATGGGGCATGCATTGTGAAACCACAACATAAACCCTTTTACAAAATATGACTAAAGACATAAATCATTAAAGCATATAAATTAGAACAGAGCTAGACACAAAATAGGCTAGCAAAGACAAAAGCTAGTCAGAAAGAGAGACAACAACAAAAAGGGCCAAGCCCACTAAAAAAACTAAAACCCTATAAAAAACAAGAAAAAAGAAAAGGGAACACAAACACACACAACTATCCAAAACACTTCAACATTTCAAAAGCCTCATGTTCCATCCTTTTCATCTATTCTGCTGCTTTCTTGATCTCTTTAACTTCAGTGACATCAAATATAGATTCCTAGTATTGGCTCTGGTTCTTCTACTTGGGCCAACTTGACTGTCTATAGTGTTAGACTTCTTTAGAATAATTGGGGGGTGGGGGGGTGAATCAATTATCCAAGGTCTAGATGTACAAATCAAACTTTTTACAGCTTAGTGAACCCATATCCATAAAACATATTCATGCATGCATCCATTAGATTATACAATCACTTAAACTTGTAGATTAATGTTCTAGGTCAAAATAACTTTGTAGAAATGTAAACATGAAACATAATAAATTCAATAACACATTTGACACGAGGATTTTACATGGAAACCCAATTTGGGAAAAACCACCAGTAACATGCTACTCATTCTCACTCTTCTGAAGTGATGCCTTGTGAAAGGTCAACCCTGTTAAAGGTTATAATAACACAATGTTAAATGTGACTTGGTTAGAGGATTTCAATCAACCTATTAGGAGTGAGCCTTGTTAGAGGATTTTAGATCATTCACTTGGAATGTCACCCAGTTAAAGGATTTACAAATGACTGTTAGGTCAACCTTAATCCAAAGGATTACCCTAGACTTAGAAAGTAACAATAAGGCTTGATCTGATAACAAATTGCAACTCACTTGCAAATTACAAATCTCTGTGTTAGTCCTCCATTCTGCTTGGCTTTCACACACTTCAACTCTGATAGGTTGTTCACCCTTCAAGCATTCATACTCCTAAGCCTTCTTGCTTTGTTTGCCAATAGCAATCTCTTTTTTTCGGTCTCTAAATGAAGCAATACCTTAGACCTCTTGTCTAACTTAGGTTCTCACACATTGACTAACCTTGCTTCTAACCATCCATCTCTATAAATAGAAAATTAAGATTTTTTTCTGTTCATCCCCTATCATCCATTTTAGGTTAGGTAGGTTAGATAGGATTCACTGAATCTACCCATCTTTTCATTTGAGTCCCTTCTAGAAATTTCTCCTTCAATCCTCTTTGAACTCACCTCAAAATAATTTACCATGAATTCTGTGCCACCAACTCATCATAGTTATCTTCCCCATGCTTCACAAAATTCAAGAAAACAAAATAGCCAACTCAAATTTGCAAATCTTTGATTTAACATGAATATTGGAACTAGACATCAATATGCTATCATTCAGCTTCCAAACTATTCTTCCACTCATCATCAACTAGATAAATTGGCAAACACTAAAGTTTACTGGTGCTCAGCATCAACTAAACTTTACTCAGCCTACACTCTATCACTCGGCATACATCAAACTTTCACTTTGCTCAGCTCCAACTGATTTTCTTCTCCGCTTGCACTAACTTTGTTTGGCACCTACTGTCCACTTGGTCAAGCTTGGTAGACTTAATTCTTCTTACATGTTCTTCTAGACTTAGTCAGTGTATCCATCCTTTGTAATCTTAAGTAGATAATCAATGCACTATAACATCACTGTCTTAATTGATCTTTGTGTTCCTTTTTCATACCTTAACTCAATCTTTCCTCTAGGTGCTTTTATTATCTCATTTGATCAAAACCTCCTCATCAATCAAACAAATGATAGTACTCAAATCAACTGGGTAGTTCTCTTACTAGCAAGTAGCCAATTTGACATTAGTGACAAAGTAATGATTGAAACATATTCTCATAATTGTATCAATATGTTTTCAAAAATCTCCCTCTTTGGCATTGATGACAAACTAATACCAACAACAATACCAAAAAGAAAATGATTCCTTGTATTGAAGTCTCTCCCTCTATCAGCAACTTCATCTTCTGTATAGGCTACAAAACTCTATTCTGATCAACAAACAATTAAATCATCCTTATGACTTGCTGTTGATCACTCCCTCTTTCTAATAGTTAGGTATTTGTCTCTTGTCTATGCTATTATTATAACTCCCTCAATATTATCTCCCTCTTACTAGGTAGATGTATGTCTTTTAATCATTTCTCCTTCTGTAGTAATCATCAGGTACACTATCTCTCTCTGAGTAGATATTCCATGTTTCTTCTTTTGATTGGTACACCACTATCTCCCTCTTTGACAAAAATGCCAAAGACTTGTCATCTCAACATGTAGATATGAACATTTTTAGTTTCTCCCCTTCTCACTTAGCTTGTGACTGATCTGCAGCTCCAGCTCTTTGATTTCTTTAAGCAACTCCCAAAGTAAGATCCATTGCATCAATGTGTAACATATATCAATCATCTTAGTTGATGTAGGGTACTTCTCATGCTTCTTAAATGGCCTTGGATAGGGGTATCATCCCTAGTTTACCTCTTAGATACTCATGAGCATCCTTAGGTAATACTTTTGTGAAGATATCAACTATTTGCTCTTTTGTATTCACATATTCCATCTTCACCTCTTTGTCTTGAACTAACCCTCTTAAGTAATGATTCTTTATTGCAATGTTATTAGTCTTTGTATGCATCACATGGCTCTTTGATATATTTATAGTACTTTTATTATCACAATAAAGTATCATAGGTTCAGTGATTTCCTCCTTCATATCTTTGAGTAGTTGTTTGATCCACACAATGTTTGTACAATTTATTACAACAACGACATATTAAGCTTTAGTAGTAGATTGAGATATGCAGTTTTGTTTCTTGCTAGTCCATGTAACCAACCTTTTTCCTAAGAAAAATTCTCCTCCACTAGTGCCCTTTCTGTCATCAATGTTTCCAGCCCAATCAACATTAGTGTAGGCTCTCAACTCAAACTTCTCATTTTTCTTGTAGTATAGACCATAGTCTTTTGTTCCTTTTAGATATCACATTGTTCTCTTAACAACCATCAAATGATTCTCCCTAGGATTAGTAGAGAATCTTCCAACTATCCCAACATATAATGCAATATCAGTAATGCTATGTACTACATATTGTAATTTTCCAATCATAGGCCTATACAATGTTTGATTCACCTCAGCCGAATCACTATTATTTGATAATTTGTGTCCTATCACCATAGGTGTGCTTACTAGCTTGGAATCTTCCAATCTAAAAGTTTTTAGTATCTCCTTTACATACTTAGACTGAGTGATGTATATACCATATTTCATCTAATGTACTTGCAAGCCCACAAAGAGCTTGATCTCTCCAAACATAAACATCTCAAATTATTTCTTCTTTTCATTTGCAAAAGCTTTACATAAAGTATCTTGACCTCCAAATATGATATCATCAACAAAAAATTTAGATAGTAGAATGCCTTTTCCTTTTTCTGTCTTCAAGTACAAATTGTTGTTATCATCAGTCCTCTCAAATCCAATTTTCACAAGATAATTGTGAAGCCTTTCATACCATGCTCTTGGTGCTTGCTTTAAACCATATAAAGCTTTGTGTAGTCTGCAAACCATGTTTTTGTTGTTAGCATCAACAAATCCTTCTAGCTATTCTATATAGACCTCTTCTTCCAATATTCCATCCATAAATTTAGATCTAACATCCATTTGATAAAATTTGAAACCTTTGTATGCAGAGTAAGCAAGCAAAGTTCTCACTCCTTCCAATCTTGCAACAGGGCCGAATGTTTCTCCATAGTCTATTCCTTCTTCTTGTGCATACCCTTTGCAAACTATTCTTGCCTTATTCCTTGTGACTTCACCATTTTCATCTAACTTGTTTCTATATACCCACTTGGTGCCAATCACATTTTTATCTTCTAGTCTAGGAACTAGAGTCCATGTCTTGTTCTTCTCAATTTGTTTAATCTCCTCTTTCATGGCTTTACTCCATCCACATCTTCTAAGAAATATTTCACTGTTTTAGGTACATGCATGCTAAGAAAACATGTACCCCTCTCAACTTGTTTCTTGTCATTGGTCGTGCATCTTTATCTCCAATAGTTTGTGCAATAGGGTGATGTCTTTTGACATACTTTGATAATCTTGGTTCTACTCTATTTTCCTCATTAGATCTGTCGATTTCTAAAACATTGAGAACTTCTTTGTCAGGTAATTCAACATCTCTTTCATGTACACTAATCTCAAAATTAGAATGTGCCTCAATTTATTATGCAACTCAACACCTGACCATAGCTCAGTTCCTAAATGCAACTCGACATTCATTGTATGTGACTTTGCAGTCACTGAAACTTGCTATTGATTTTGCAACTTGATTTACAACATCTTCATCAGCAAGCATACCTTCATAAAAGTATATAAAAGATTTATATTCCTCTAGTTCCTTCATAGGTTCAGCCGCATGTACCTTTGTATATTCATCAAATTTCACATTTGCACTTTCCACAACTTTGTTAGTGTTAGTATTTAAACACATAAGCTTTACTTCTTGTGGAATAGCCAAGGAATTTACCTTCTTCACTTTTTGCATCTAATTTACCATTCCTAACACAATCCATTACTAATCTGTTCCTCCTTTCAGCAATTCCATTTTGTGGAGGGGTCCTAGGTGTAGATGGCTGTCTTTTAATTCTTATTTCATTAAAAAACACCTCAAACTCATTTGATGCAAATTCTCTTTCTTTGTAAGTTCTCAAACATTTCAGGCTCTTACCTATTTCCTTCTCAACTCTTGCTAAGTACCACTTAAACATTTGGAAGCATCAAATTTCTATTTCAAAAACATAATTGTCATCATCCTAGAATAATAATTGACAAATAGAATAATGTACTTATCACCTTTGTAGCTTTACACATCAATTGGTTCGCACAAGTCAGTATGAACAATATTCAAAATTCCTTTAGAGGTGTGAGTCTTACTATTAAAAGTAGGTTTTTTCATTTTTCCTAACTAACATTGTTTACAAAGTATATTTTTAGGTTTCTTCAACTTAGGCAAACCTCTACCTATTCTCATGTTACTGATACTAACCAAGTTATCAAAATTAACATCACATAACCTCTTGTGCCATAACCACACACCATCAAATTCTACACCTAGTAAGTAGCATCATCCATATTAAGGTAGAATAGATTACTTCTAGTTTGATGACCTTTTCCAATTAGTTTTCCATTAGTATCATATATCTTAGCCTCAACCTTGCAACCTGAACTATCCAGATGTGACATACTCAAAAGATTATAGTTAAGTCCTTCAACATAATAAGCATTGTCACATAAAATATTTTTTGTGAGTTTGATAGAACCTTTTACTTTTATTAGATAGGGTGCATCATTACCAAACCTTACACTATTTCCATCATAATAATTTGAGGTAATGAACTTAATTTTATCTCTAGTCATGTGATGTGAACACCCACTATCAATGATGCATCTATCATTCTTGTTCACACAAGACACTAGTGCAGTTGCCTCATCCTCATTAGAATCATCCTTCATTGCAACATACACCACTTCATCATCATGATCGTCAGATCCATCTTTGGTTTCTTCTTCTATAATGTAGCAAGAATTCTTGCCTTTGTCTTTATAATCTTTATTGTCCTCATCTCTTCTTCTTCTTCTATATTTTTTTCCACTTCTATTATTCTTCTTCTCTGAACATCTAGCAACAATATGACCAACTGCATTGCAATTAAAAAACATGATAGGTAACTTACCTTTGAATTTTCCCTCACTTCTATGAAATCTCCTTTGTAATAGTGCTTTAAGTTGTTCTACATCCTCCTCATCTATATCACTATTACTAGAAACATGTTTTACCTTTTTCTTCTTCTCATTAGGTTCCTTCAATGATAGCTTAACTTTGAAAGTAGATTCAACATTGTCAGATTTGAAGTTGTCAAAATTAGATAGCTCAAAAGAAGTAAGCGTACCTACTAGACCTTCAAGAGCTAGATTAGAACCTGGTATACATCTCAATTCTTGTATTGCTAAAACTCTAATAGCATAGATAAACAATAGTGTTCTCAAAAATTTTCTTAATACAATATCATCATCTATCTTATTAGTAGATTCCCTTATAGCATTGATAACATCTTTTATTCTAGAGCATCATTGAGCAACATTCTCACCTTCTTGCATTCTCATATCATCAAACTTACCTCTAATGCTTTTAGATTTGGCTCTCAAAATATTTGCATCTACTCCATAGATAGTGTGAAGAGCATCCCACATCTTCTTTGCACTATCACAACCCTTGATGTCATAAAACTTGGCATAACTTAGGGTAAATTCAATCTCCAATGTTTCCTGATTGTGTTCTTTCTTCTTTTTTAGATCTTTAGCAGTTAGGGCTCCAGTAGGATCAACATGCTCAGTGGTGATTATAGATTGTGCATGGTCTCCAAGACCTCCTAGGTGTAGCTTTATAAGACTTTGGCATGCAGGAGAGTTGTCCCTGCTAAGCTTTGGTACCTCTCTCTTTGACATCTTGATCTTTTGCTTCTAGTACCTTCAAACTAGTCCTCTTAAGTAGATGACTCTGATACCAATTATTGGAATTCTTTAGAACAACTGAGAGGGGGGTGAATTAGTTATCCAAGGTCCAAATCTACAAATAAAACTTTTCTCATATTAGTGAACCCATATCCACAAAACATATTCATGCATGCATCCATTAGATCATACAATCACTTTAACTTGTAGATTATTATCCTAGGTCAAAACAACTTTGTAGAAATGTAAACATGAAATATAACAGATTCAATAACACATTTAACACTAGGATTTTATGTGGAAACCCAATTTGGGAAAAACCACCGGTAACATACTACTCATTATAACTCTTCTGAAGTGATGCCTTGTGAAAGGCCAACCCTATTAAAGGTTACAATACACACTGTTAAATGTGACCTAGTTAGAGGATTTCAATCACCCTATTAGGAGTGAGCCTTGTTAGAAGACTTTAGATCATTCACTTGGAATGTCACCTAGTTAAAGGATTTACAAATAACTATTAGGTCAACCTTAATCCAAAGGATTACCCTAGACTAGTACAATGATTAGAAAATAATAGTAAGGCTTGATACAATAAAAAATTACAAATCACTTGTAGATTATAGATCTCTTTTTTAGTCCTCCATTTTTCTTGGCTTTCACACACTTCAACTCTGATAGCTTTGTCACCCTTCAAGCATTTGTACTCTTTAGCCTTCTTGCTTTTCTTTACAATAGCAATCTCTTCTGTTCGGTCTCTGAATGAAGCAATACCTTAGACCTCTTGTCTAACTTAGGTTCTCAAACATTGACCAACCTTGCTTTTGACCAGCCATCTCTATAAATAGAAAATTAAGAACTTTTGTCATTCATCCTCTATTCTCCATTTTAGGATTAGGTAGGATTCAATGAATCTACCCATCTTTTCATTTGAGTCCCTTCTAGAAACTTCTCCTTCAATCCTCTTTGAATTTGCCTCAAAAAAATTTACCATGAATTCTGTGCCACCAAATCATCATAGTTATCTTCCACATGCTTCACAAAATTCAAGAAAACAAAATAGTCATCTTAGATCCATCAATTCTTTGATTTAACATGAATACTAGCACTTGGCATCAATATGCTGTCACTCAACTTCCAAATTGTTCTTCCACTTGTCATCCACTAGATAAATCAGCAAACACTAAAGTTTACTAGTGCTCAAAATCAACTAAACTTTACTCAAATTACATTGTATCACTCGACATACATTGAACTTTCACTGTGCTCAGCTTCAACTAATTTTTTGCTTGGCTTGGACTAACTTTGCTTGGCAACTACTTTCCACTCAGTCAAGCTTGGAAGACTTAATTCTTCTTACTTATTCTTCTAGACTTAGTCAGTGTATCCATGATGTAGGAGCATCTTGGATTTACTTGGTGACTACTTTGGAGTTCATGGGAGGAGGCTCAGTAGTTTCTTTGGAGGGTGTTTGGTCTATGGAGCTCGACATGGTCTGGGAGCTTGGCATGGTCTTGGGAGCTCGCATGGTCTATGGAGCTCGACATGGTCTAGGGAGCTCGGCATGGTCTATGGAGCTTGGCATGGTCTATGTATCTTGGCATGGTCTTGGGAGCTTGGCATGGTCTATGGAACTCGACATGGTCTATGGAGCTCAGCATGGTCTTTGGTTGCTCGACATGGTCTAAGAATTTTGTGTCTATTTTAGGCTATATAACTAATTTTCCACAATGAGTTAAAGGATGGAACTTTTAGATATTGAATAGGGCCTAGAATTATACCTACAGTTCAAAGCTCAAGTTCTAATTCATTCAGAGCTAGGAGATATCACAATTTTTATAAGACATCGATTTTGGGAATTTAATTGTTGTAGGAGGCCGAATTTGGCATTTAATTTATGTATTTGCATTTAATTTGTGTTTTGGGCTGACTTGTGGCTTAGATTGGTATAAGTAGGGGTTGTGGGGAAGTCTTTAGTCATTATTCATTCACTCAAAAGAGGAGTGGGTGTGGGAAGTAGCTTAAGAGCGAGTTTTCTCAGCTCTGTGAATAGAGCGCCGAATGTGAGGTAGTTTACAGCAGGATTGTGATGGAGTTGTGAATGTGTGGACAGAGTGCCAAATGTGAGGAAATTTACACTTGGATGAAGTTGGAGCAGAGCTAGTAGCTATGGCTTGGAAAATAAGGAGATAGCTTGGTGGGCTTGTGAGCACAAGTTGAGATCTTCCTTGTGGGTTTCTACTAGAGTGTGGATTTGGACTAGCTAGGGTTTGGGATTGGATCTTGAGGGATCTTGCAGAACTATTACTTGTATCTAGGGTTTGGGATTAGATCTTGAGGGATTTTGTAGAACTATTACTTGCTTTATATTGGGTCATAACCAGGAAGGTCTTACAACTCGACACATTGCATGTAATTAGTTATATTTTATGAATATATTATTGTGATTTGGTATCACATCTTGCATTATTTCTCCTTGTTCTTATGTTTTCACTGCATGGTTTTATAGTAAGGGGGATAGGACATCTCCTTTGGGGATGCTCTTGCCTTGCACTACGTCAGGTGGTATCAGAGTGAAGGTTGTTCTTGAGTGTGTAGACAGATCACCGAAGTTGAGGCAATTTACACTAGGACCTTGGGAGGACATGCAAATTGATTGATGGATGCAAAGATGGAAGTTTGATCTCGTTGAGGTATGATTGTAGAGAGTTTGTGGATTACAGATCCATGGTCCTAGATTTGTGATGTGGTTCCTGATTGTTCATGTAAGGTGGCAGGTTGTGATTTGACTTGCAAACAATTCAAGGTTGTCACAAGGAGTGTGGGAAGGATTTGTTGCAGAGGGTTTTCAAAGATCTTGGGAGATGGCTCTGAGAGGATTGGACCCTATGATGCTTGCAAATCTTTGTGATGTGGTGGAGAGGAGGTTTGATATGGTGGAGAGGAGGTTTTCTGAGATGATTGCTCGATTTGAAGCTAGCTTGGCTGATCGTGTTAAGGATGGGGTAAGGAAGGAATTTTGTAGCTATTTGTGGAGTTGGAGTCTACCGATCAGGAAGAGAGTCATTTGGCTAGTTAAGAGACTTGTTTGTGAGAGAAGGTGGCATAACAAGGTCAAGGTGGAAGAGTTTGGTTTTGTTGATCAGTTTGTGGAGTCTGATATAGATTCTGTAGAACAACTAGAAGTTGTTGCTGAAGATATTCCTAACCTTGTTGATGCTAGAATAGAGGTTAGTTTTCATGATTAGTTGGTTGAGTCTGACATGGAAATTGTAGAGTGCTTGGTCATGGATGATCTGGTTGTTGTTGGTGGTGAGTTATGTATTGCAGAGCATCTTGTTGTGAGCAATGAGATGGTTGGTGTTGAGAGTTTGGCATGTGTTGATGGAGATCTTCATATTGTCACTGATGTGGAGTTGGTTGTTGCTGGTGTGGATTCACTAGTTGTTGATATGGATGGGGGTTTGTTGATGAAGCATTATGTTCAATTTTTTCCTAAGAGTGAGCATGATGATTGGTTGGATGAGATTTTGGTGTTTGACAGAATGATGTGGATGTGGATGATGTGCAAATTGGTTTTCTTATCCCTGTTGGAGTGGAAGCCTTTGGTGAAGATGAAGTTGGTTGTTGCTCTTTCTTTGGGCATCAAAGTGTGGGACACACTTTTCTATTAACCTAGGTAGTCTGATGTAGGAGCATCTTGGATTTACTTGGTGATTACTTTGGAGTTCATGGGAGGAGGCTCAGTAGTTGCTTTGGAGGGTGTTTGGTCTATGGAGCTCGACATAGTTTGGGAGCTCAACATGGTCTTGGGAGCTCGACATGGTCTATGGAGCTTGGCATGGTCTAGGGAGCTCAGCATGGTTTATGGAGCATGGCATGGTCTATGTAGCTTGGCATGGTCTTGGGAGATTAGCATGGTATATGGAACTTGGCATGGTCTAGGGAACTCGGCATGGTCTATGGAGCTCAACATGGTCTTTGGTTGGTCGACATGGTCTAAGAATTTGGTGTCTGTTTCAGGCTGTATAACTAATTTTCCACAATGAGTTAAAGGATGAAACTTTTAGATATTGAATAGGGCCTAGAATTCTACCTATATTTCGAAGTTCAAGTTCTAATTCATTCAGAGCTAGGAGATATCAAAATTTTTCTAAGACATCAATTTTGTGAATTTAATTGTTGTAGGAGGCCGACTTTGGCATTTAATTTATGTATTTGCATTTAATTTGTGTTTTGGGCTGACTTGTGGCTTAGATTGGTATAAGTAGGGGTTGTGGGGAAGTCTTTATTCATTATTCATTCACTCATAAGAGGAGTGGGTGTGGGAAGTATCTTAAGAGCGAGTCTTCTCGAGTCTGTGAATAGAGCGCCGAATGTGAGGTAGTTTACAACAGGATTGTGATGGAGTTGTGAATGTATGGACAGAGTGCCGAATGTGAGGCAATTTACACTTGGATGAAGTTGGAGCAGAGCTAGTAGTTGTGGCTTGGAAAATAAGGAGATATCTTGGTGGGCTTGCGAGCACAAGTTGAGATCTTCCTTGTGGATTTCTACCAGAGTGTGGATCTAGACTAGCTAGGGTTTGGGATTGGATCTTGAGGGATCTTGAAAAACTATTACTTGTAGCTAGAGTTTGAGATTGGATCTTGAGGGATCTTGCAAAACTAATACTTGCTTTATATTTGGCCGTAACCAGGAAGGCCTTATAGCCTAACACATTACATGTAATCAGTTATATTTTATGAATATATTATTGTGATTTGGTATCAGATCTTGCATTATTGCTTCCTATTATTGTGTTTTTGCTACATGGTTTTACAGTAAGGGGGCTAGGACATCTCCTTTGGTAATGCTCTTTCCTTGCACTGCATCAATCCATCCTTTGCAATCCTAAGTAGAAGATTAATGCACTATAACATCATCGTCTTAACTAATCTTTGTACTCCTTTTTCATACCATAACTCAACCTTTCCTCTAGGTACTTTTGTTGTCTTCATCAATGAAACAAATGATAGTACTCAAATCAACTAGGTAGTTGTCTTACCAACAAGTAGCGGATTTTTCATTAGAAACAAAAAAATGATTGAAACACATTCTCATACTTGTATCAATCTATTTCTAAAATGTAGGAGAATCATTGTCATTAGTGACGTGAATGATGACTCTCTCTTGAGTAGGGTTCTCCAACTTCTCGAGAAGGATTTTGATGTGCTCATTTGAGGCCTTTAGAATCTTATAACTTTGGTTAGTAATGCCCTTTAGAGAAGAATCTGGACTCAAGATCTTACCTTCTAGTGCCCAGACCCTATCAATCAACTTATTAAAAGAAACAATGTCCTTAACAATACCAATCTTACTAGCATTATCCCTTGCAGGAAAATTATCATAATCCCCCAAATCTCTAGCCTCAATGGCCTCCTCTTAGATGTTCACCCTACTCTTAAGAGCCTTAACCTTCAGGTTCACCTCCTTGAGCTCATGGAAGGATCATTTAATGGATCCGTAAAAATCCACACCATTCTTTGCATTAAGAAGCACATCCAAAATCACTCAGGATAAGCATGGAAGGGTTAATCATTTGGATCGAATTTTCATCTCCCTTCTCCTTAGCCCTAATTACTAAAATGATATTTGGTCTAGGAACACAAAACTTAATCTTCCCTAGGTCAACCACCTTCCAACTAGCATAATCCTTAGAGAGGGGAGTCTGTGTGTTAGGAAAAATATGACCTTGAGTAGGATTATCCAAATTAGGAACAATATTGGGAGGAGGGGAGGCTTCCCTAACATCCTTATCTAAAGCAACATTGTTAGTATGGGGGAACAACTTCTTTTTCTTCTTTCTCTTTGTAATAGACTTAGGACTAGGATTACTCTATTTCTTGCCCTGAATACTAGACTAATCTCTGTCCATGCCCATGTCATCCTCCTTCTCAATATAGTCTCCGTCAAAAGAGACCACCCCCTTAGGGTACTTACATTTCTTGCCTAAAACCTTGTTAGTCTTAAGGGGTTTCTTAAAGGTAGATCCTTTTCCTTTATCCTTGGTGCTTTTTGTTTTACTTTTCCTCAGACATTGATTCCCCACTAACCTCAATGTCTTAGAAGTTCTCCTCATTGTAGAACTCAAAAGCATCTATCTCTTCCCCTGGATCAATATTCTCCTTAATAGAAATCCCCACATAATTTTCTTCAATATGTTTATAGATAAGGACCATGAGCCCTTTATGAGGCAAAGGATTGTTAACCTCATGGGATTGAATCCAATTGATGCTCATATTCAAGGAGACACACACATAGAAAGCAATGTAGATTTTCATATTTTGTCTAAAGTGATTCAATAACACAAAGTAGTGGGTGCATATTCTACAAAATCTCCCATCAAGAATTACACAATATATGATTTACCCAAGCACAAGAATCCTAATTTTCTTAATAGAACCCAAAGAGTAATAGATCTTACCAGACTTAATCAATTCCCTTGCTCCTCCCCATCTTTGGGAAATTCTTCAACAACTATGTCATAGTACTTCCCATCCTTATAGAGCTTCTTTCTAACAATGGGAATGAGCATGAATTGAGAAATTTTGGATACAATTGTTCAATTGTATGTTGTCTTTGATGTTACACAAATGTCATATCAGTTGTTAGACAGAGTCTATCGAGCTCAAAAGGTTTGCAAGAAGGTTTATAGTGTCTACTAAGCATTTTCAAAATTTACCTTGTGCAGACAGTTGTTATTGAGATTAGAAGGTTAGCAAATGAAATTCAATGTCTATCGAGCTTACTCAATCATCAAAGGAAAATATGGCGCAGAACAGTTCTTATCGAGCTCTCATGGTTAGCAAAGGAAATTCAGTTCTTACCGAGTTCACTTGGCAGCCAAAGGATTTTGCAGAATTTGTAGTGTTAACTGAGTTGAGATGGTTAACTCAAGAAATTGTTTTTGGAGCAGTGTTTACCGAGCAGGGTCGGCCAATGAAGGATTTCATTGTTTTGAGAAATAAATTTTATTTGTTTAGTATAATATTTGTAGTCAACTGATGATGGTTTACTGGTAAATTTAACTTGTGAATGTGCCAACTTGATAATCTGAATGGTATATATAAGAGGTCAAGTTGCAAATTCTAAGTGTGGTTGATTTGATGTGATATGAATGTGAAGGAGGAATGATTATTGTGAGAGCAAATTTTGAAGGATGATCAAAGATCATTGAGGATCAGCATAGCTATATTTGATCAAGGAGGATCTAATGGTACAGAATAGAGATCTGTAATCAAAAAATTTAGTTGCATCTTATTCAAGTCAATTCATTGTTACTTTCTAACCATTGTAGCAATGATTTCAAAAGCTCTTAATAGATTTGGTTTAGCAGCCATTTTGTAAATCCTCTAACAAGGTGACAATTTAGTTGAATTTTTCTAAAGACCTCTAGCAAGGCCACTCTTAATAGGGTGATTAAATCCTCTAATAGGGTCACACCTAATAGTGTGTTTTGTAACCTTTAACAGGGTTGGCTCCTAATAGGGCTCACTTCAGAAGAGTGAAAGTTGGTAGCTAATTACTTGGTGGTTTTTTCCATATTGGGTTTCCAAATTAAATATGATGTCTCTTGTGTTCATGCTATTTATTTTTATATGCATGTTAATAATTGTGAATGCTTAAAGATCAATAACAAGTTAATCTACCAAGTTACAACATTTTTGTCAATGTTTACCAAGTGACAACAGAAAGTAACTTGTTGACATCTAAGGGATCTATGGATTTGTTTTTGTGGTAATTGATTCACCCTTCCTCTCGGTTACTCCATCTATAATTCCAACAATTGGTATTAGAGCTTTTGGTGCTTGCAGAAAAGATTTCAAGGATCTAAGCTAAAGATCAAGATGTCTTACAAGAGGGAAATTCCAAGACTTAACAGGGACAACTTCTCAGCATGGCAGGGATTGATGAGACTTCATCTAGCTTCTATTTGTGACACAGGGCTAAAGTACCTTGATAAAAAATATGCAGAACCTACTGGCACATTATATATCAATGATATTGCTGAAAAGAAGACTCACAACAACATGATGATAGATATTGCATCTGCCCTAAGTTATGAAGAATTTGATGATATCAAGGATTGCAAAACTGCCTTTGAAATGTGGAACAAGCTGAAAGAGATCTATAGAGGTGATGATAATGTGAGAGGAGCCAAAGCAGAAAGTTTGAGAGGTCAATTTGATCAGATGAGGATGAGAGAAGATGAAAATATTGCAAAATATGTAAAAAGAGTTAAGGCAAGTGTTAGTGCAATCAAAACATCTGGAGGAGATATCAAGGAGGAAATAGTTATAAGTAAAGTTCTTAGAACACTACTTCCCATTTATGCAATCAAAGTTTCTACAATTCAAGAAAGAAGATGTAAAGCAAATCATAAGATAAATTTAGAGACCATAGTTGGAAGATTGACTACATTCGAGCTAGATAACTATGATAATTATGTTCCAGTTGCCAAGAACATTGAATCAGCATTTGAAGCCAAGCTTTCACTCAAGGAGAAAGGAAAGAAGATAAAGGATTCTCAGTCAGATAGTGATGATGAATCAAAATAGAGTTCAAATAGTGATCTTGAGGTGGTTGAAGCTCTGCTAGCAAGGAAATATTCCAGAGGCAAAGGGAAATACAAAGGTAAATTTCCTCTAATCTATTTTTCTTGTGAAGAAATTGGACATATTACTCCTAGGTGCCCAAATAAGCAAAAAAAGGATGAGAAGAAAGGTCACAAGTGCAATGGCAAGAAAGACGTCAAATCATTCAAGGAAAAAGGTAAGAAAACATGTTTCATGGCTAAAGATTCTAATAATTTTGATGATGAAGAAGAAGATGAAATTGTTTACATTGTTGTAAAGAATGAGTCTAATAATGATGAGGAAATGACACTTATTTCTCATGTGAGCAAAAATGATACATGGATTATAGATAGTGGTTGTTCTCATCACATGACTGGTGATAAAACTAAGTTTGAACATTTTGAAGACTATGATGGTGGTAGCGTGAGGTTTGGTAATAATGAACCCTGTTGCATAAAAGGAAAAGGAAGAATCTCTCTAACTAAAGAACTTTTATGTGATAATGCATATTGGGTAGAAGGACTAAAACACAATCTGTTAAATGTGGCATAGCTACTCAATAATGGATTCAAAGTGAAATTCATGCATGGAAAAGCAAGACTACTAGATGGCAAAGGAAAGCTGATTGGATTAGGCACTCAAACAAAAGGTAACTTGTTTTATCTTGAACTTGGTGAATGTTCATGTTTTATTGCTCAAGTTGAAGAAAGTTGGTTATGGCATAGGAGGTTGTGTCATGTGAACTTTGATAACTTGGTGAAAATAAGTAAATTTAGGAAAGTATGAGGCATTCCTAACATAAAGAAACCTAAGGTTGGTCTATGCAAGAATTGTCAAATTAGCACGATGAGAAAGACTAGCTTTAAAAGTAAAAACTATTAGTCTGAAGAAGTTTTAGAAATTGTGCATACTGATTCGTGTGGACTTATTGGAATTGAAAGTTACATTGGTGAAAAGTTCATTCTTTTTGTTGATGATTACTCAAGAATGATGACTGTCATGTGCCTAAGAGAGAAATTAGAAGCATTTGAGAAGTTCAAATGGTATTTGGCTAGAGTAGAGAAGGAAACATGCAAAAAATTGAAATTCTTGAGGTTAGATAGAGGTGGTGAATTCATTTCACACAAGTTCAATAACTTTTGCATTGAAAGGGGAATCAAAAGGTAGGTTTCAGCACCTAGAACTCTTGAACAAAATGGAATAGCTGAAAGAAGGAACAGATCTATCATGGACTATACAAGAACCTTAATGATTAAAAAGAGCATTGCTATCAAATACTGGAAGGAAGCTATCAACACTACAGTTCATACCTTGAACTGAGTATAGTTGGAGAAGGACTCATTCAAAACCCCCTATGAGTTATGGTATGGCTAAAAACCCAATGTAAGTTACCTAAAAGTATTTGGAAGCAAATGTTACATTTTGAAAGAATCTATAAAAGGTAAATTTGATGTGAAGGGTGATGAAGGAATATTTTTGGGATATTCTTGCAAGAGAAAAGCATATACATGTTTGAATTTGTCTACTCAGAAAGTCATAGAAGCTGCACATATGAAAGTTGATGAGTTTGCAGAAAGAATTGAAGAAGAAAGAAAAAGGGAACCATAAGACTACATGAGATTTGTTTTCATTGAACTTGATATAGTGCCAAATACACCTGCCAATTAGGAATCTTCAACTCCAGAGTCTTCAGTAACCGAGTTACAAGAAGTTTAAACCGAGATAATACCTACCGAGTTGCAAGGACCCAAGTTGCGAATAGAAGCTACCGAATCAACAACTACCATGCCCAAGCAACTAGAACCAGAAGTTGAAACACAAGAGGATGAAAATGCAAAGTGTTCAAAAGGAAAGGAGCCTGTGCTAGCTAAGTATGCCAGGAGGCATCATGCACTAGATTAGATCATTGGAGATAAATATGAAGGAACTATTCTAAGAAGTAAGTTGAAAGGCACTTGTTTACTTGCTGATTTTGAACCTAGAAGTGTCAAAGATGCACTTGAAAATGAAAGTTAGATTGATGCTATGAATGAAGAGATAGAGAAGATAGAGAAAAATAAAACATGGAATCTTGTACCTAGGCCTAAAGACAAAAATGTGATTGGAACCAAGTGGGTAACAAGTTAAATGAAAATGGTCAGGTGTCAAGGAACAAAGCTAGATTGGTATGCAAAGGATACTCTCAAGAAGAAGGTATAGACTATGGAGAGACTTTTGCTCCTATTGCACTATTAGAAGGTGTCAAAACCTTACTTTCATATGCTACATACAAAAGATTCAAAGTTTATTAGATGGATGTCAAGTTAGCATTTCTCAATGGTATACTGGATGAAGAGGTTTACATTGAACAACCTGAAGGTTTTGTTGATCTAGACAAGAAGGATATGGTCTGCAAATTACATAAAGCATTGTATGGTCTAAAGCAAGCCCCTAGAGTGTGGCATGAAAGATTGTATAACTATCTTATTCAGATTGGTTTTCAAAGAACTAATGATAATAGTAGCTTGTATATCAAGGAAGGACTAGATAATAAGATTGTTTTGGCAAAAATATTTGTAGATGATACTTTGTTCACAGGAAATGATGATCTTTGCAAAGAATTTTCAGAACAAATGAATAAGGAATTTGAAATGCCAATGTTTGGTGAGGTCAAATTATTTGTTGGTCTTCAAATTCAATAGAATAAGAATGGCATCTACATCATTCAATCTAAATACATCAAGGAGATACTTAAAAATTTTGGTATGAAGATTGCAAACCAGTTGGGACTCCCATGTGTACTAGATTGAAACTTACCAAGGAGGATGAATCAAAGGAAGTGGATCAGCATTGTATAGATCTATGATTGGAAAGTTGTAGTATGTAGTGCATACAAGACGAGACATTGCTCTTGCAGTTGGTATTGTAGCAAGATTTTCAGCAAAACCAAAAGAAAATCACATGATGGCAATCAAAATGATCATGAGATATTTGGAAGGAACTTAAGATTATGGAGTATAAACTTGGAGGAAATATGGATTTAAAAGTGTTTACTGATGCATATTGGGTAGGAAACATTGATGATAGAAAGAATACAAGTGGAGGATCTTTCTTTCTTGGAAAGAGGTTGGTTTCTTGGACAAGTAAAAAACAAAATTGTACATCCCAGTCCACAATAGAGGCAGAATATATTGCAGTAGCAGTAAACTGTTCAAACATTGTTTGTTTCAAACAGTTATTGGAAGGTATGAAGGAAGAAATCAAAGAACCTATTTTTATGTTTTGTGATAATACAAGTGCAATTAACATATCCAAGAATCCAGTGATGCATTAAAAAACCAAGCATATTGCTATAAAGTATCGCTTTGTCAAAGAATTGGTGCAGGATAAGGAGATTAGATTGGAATATGTCCATACAAAAGAACAAATTGCTGACATATTCATAAAGCCTTTACCTAAGGATGCATTCTAGTAGGGTCATTCCCCTATTTAAAGCTCACTAAAATATAGTTATAGTGATGCATCAATAGGAATAGACTTGAAGATCTATCAGTTGATGCAGTAAAGTAATGAAGGCACTACATATGAATAATTACTTAAGGTACATTGAACTTCATTTGAGTTGTGTTGTCTTTGGCATGTGTTGTCAAAGAGGGAGAGTTTACTATCATGTCTTCCTAAAATTTGCAAGAAAAAGAGAGTTTATGCAAGAGGGAGAGATTACTATGAAAGAGGGAGATTACTATGCAATGGAATGTAAGAAGGTGAAGCATTTTTTTAGAGAAGACTTATTTTCAAATTTCATTTTGCTAGGACATGCTGTGTTTCCATCAATACCAAAGAGAGAGATTGTTGGATACAATTGTTCAATTGTGTATTATCTTTGATGTTACACAAATGTCATGTCAGTTATCAAATAGAGTCTATCAAGCTTCGAAGGTTTGCAAGAAGGTTTATAGTGTTTACCAAGCATTCTCAGACTTTACCTTGTGCAAACAGTTGTTACTGAGCTCAGAAGGTTAGCAAAGGAAATTCAGTGTCTACCGAGCTTATTCGGTCATCAAAGGAAAATATGGCGTAGAAAAGTTCTTACCGAGCTCTCATGGTTAGCAAAGGAAATTTAGTTCTTACCGAGTTCACTCGGCAACCAAAGGATTTCATAGAATTTGTAGTGTTAATCGAGTTGAGATGGTTAACTTAGGAAATTGTTTCTGGAGTAGTATTTACTGAGTAGGGTCAGCCAATGAAGGATTTCGTTGTTTTGAGAAATAAAGTTTATTTTTTTAGTATAATATTTGTAGCCAACTGATGTATGGTTTATTGGTAAATGTAACTTGTGAATGTGTCGACTTAATAATCTAAATGGTATATATAAGAGGTCAACTTGTGAATTCTAAGTGTGGTGGATTTGATGTGATATGAATGTGAAGGAGGACTAATTATTGTGAGAGCAAATTTTGAACGATGATTTGAGATCATTGAGGAGAAACATCGCTATATTTGATCAAGGAGGATCTAATGGTATAGAATAGAGATCTATAATCAACAAATTTAGTTGCATCTTATTCAGGTCAATTCATTGTTACTTTCTAACCATTGTAGCAGTGATTTCAAAATCTCTTAATAGAGTTGGTTTAGCAGCCATTTTGTAAATCCTCTAGCAAGGTGACAGTTCAGTTGAATTGTTCTAAAAACCTCTACCAAGGACACTCTTAATATGGTGATTAAATCCTCTAACAGGGTGACACCTAACAGTGTGCTTTGTAACTTTTAATAGGTTTGGCTCCTAATAGGGCTCACTTCAGAAGAGTGAAAATTGGTAGCTAGTTACTTGGTGGTTTTTCCCATATTGGGTTTCCGCATTAAATCTAGTGTCTCTTGTGTTCATGTTATTTATTTTTATATGCATGTTAATAATTGTGAATGCTAAAGATTAGTAACAAGTTAATCTACCGAGTTACAACATTTTTGTGAATGTTTATCGAGTGACAACAAAAAGTAACTTGTTGACATCTACGAGATATATGGATTTGTTTTTGTGGTAACTAATTCACCCCCCCTCTCAGTTACTCCATCTATAATTCCAATAGAGAAATTATGTCCTTAGTGATAATAAATTTCCTCCCTTGGTACATTAGAGCCCCTTCATACCAGTTCTTATAAAAAGACCTAGTAATGCAGTGTCAAGATAGTTATTTTGAACTAGGAAGGGGTAATACCCCAACATCTCTCAAAGATACTCAAAAGTATCTTTACATAAAGCTTTTATAAATACATTCTCAATCTATTTCTTCATGGATGCATACACAAGTCTTTCTTCACATTCTAGTATATTATCCTTGAAGAAATGATACTAGGTTGAAACATATCTCAATGTTCTAAATTCTTGGAAATATTAACTATGGAGGTGTTATCACCAATGATTGAGACTGATTTATCAAACACTAAACTAGTAAATTTCAACATATATTTCATACACAATACATTTTATAAGAGCCAAATGATGGAGAATGCTTCTTCGTAGATACAAATACATAATTTCTCTTCACATTCTAGTACCTTTTCCATGAAGAAGTGATACTAGGTTGAAAATATCTCAATGCAATGGATTCTTGGAAATATTAATTGCATAGGTGTTATTCACAAATTATTAAGATTAGTTTATTAAGCACTATGCCAATTTGGCACCTAGTGGAGAATGTTTATATGTAATGCATTGGTTATATAGTTAGATAGTTTCCAACCAAGGATAGTAACCAAACAATGATACAATGTAATAATAAGTAATGTTAATAATGCCAACACCCCCCCTTATTATATTGATCCTAAAAGCATAAAAATATACACTTTTCCATAGGGACCCCAACTTAAAGCTTACACAACAAACATGTTGATTACATAGTATGAATGCATGTTTTGAAAAAATATTTTCCTAAAGTACACAATCCTAAACCTAGTAAGGCTCCATCAAGTTATCTCTTGACCCTTGGAAATGTGTATCTTTGAGCCATGTTCTAATTCTCAAATCATAGAGGCTTGAATTATTCAACAATGATCCTAAGACAATGTGATAGATATTTATCATTTTCTATTGACCATGAAAAGGTATAATATTTGATAATTTATACTTTGAATCTTTCTTGACAACAATCGTATTGAGCATAATAGCAAGTTAAAATTTTGTCTCCAAATAAGTCTTCACAATATATGCATTCTCAAATTTGATAACATTAGAAAGAAAATCAAAATTAAAAACCAAAAAAAGGCCAAAAAGGCTTCCCATTGATAACACCACCCCAAAAGAGAGAAGATGACTTGAGATGGTCTAAATTCATCCTTCGATTTTGCTAGCATCTAAATTTGACGTCATCAAGCATATATGCCATAGAAACATGGAGGATTTGGTTCACCAAGAAATGTCTCGTCACCAATACTTAAACTTGATTTAATACAATCTGAATTATTTGTTCCATCTAGGCTACTTGCATCATATTTGACATCTCAATGATGTGTTTAGTTGTTGTTGTTGAACCTTTGGTATTTATCTTTTCCATTGTTGTCAATAAGTATTTTCAATGATGTCAACTTGTGATATTTGTAGATTCAAATTTGTGAGTTAGAGCTTGTAGTTAGTAATAAAATTATTGTAATCATATGATAGCTCATATAACTTTTTAAATATGAAAGAATGTAGATATTGATGTTATCTACAAATGTTCTTCCTTCCAAATTTTTTTTTGATAACATTTGGAAGGTCAAACAAATCAAATTGTGAAAATCATTAGTTGCTACACGAAGTTCAACATCTTCCTGTCACAAATAAAGACATTTTAAAAATAAAAAATAAAAATGAAAAAATGAGAATGGAAACTATTTTTCTGTGTTTTAATCAAATTTATATCTTCCAAAACTAAAAGGTGACAAAAGGGATCAATAATGTATGAATAAATGATAAAAAATATTCAAGTTGATCTTATTAATGAATTTGCTACAATTATGTTTGACATTGATAACAAGATTTTGGTTTCTGAGTTGCACATAAATGATTATAAATATTGGTGAATTTTTTTGTATAAATACAAGAATGCAAATTTACAAAAGTTGGATTGAAGAAGGGTTGTGAACTAGAATGATGTATTTAAAGAGGAGAGTATGATTGTAGAATAAAGAGAAAATGTGAAAATTAATTGTTGAAGATGATGGTTTCTATATGCATGGAACAAGTTTGAATTAATTTGAACAAAAAAAAAATTGAGATGTATATATTTTATTTTTATTTATTTCTCTTAGTTGTGTGTCAGTGAAAGTTGCATTTTAAAATATTAGATCAAGCTGCATATTCATATTTTTGGATTAGAAATGTTGGTTTAAATCTACAGTTTGATCTTACAAGTTCAATTTATCTTGGACCAAGATATTTTAATGAGAAGGTTTTTTATGAGAGATACTTGGTTTGCAAGTTGGTATTATCCTGATGAAAAAGATATTTTTTGATATTACAATGTTGTTCTAATTAAATTTGGATAGAATTGAGATCTTTTTTTTGTTGCACGAATTTTAATAGGTCTTAAGTGTTCACATGTTGAAAGTGCAATCAGATGTTGGCAGATTATAATTTTCAGATTGCTTTATATTACAAGGGCAGATTTAATTGATATTTTATTGACTTGTAATATGAAAGGTGTCAAATTTAGATATTTTATTAAAAAAAAATTTGATTTGTATTACAACGAAGTAATCCTGTACTTTCATTATTACAAATTGTAAAAGGGAAGTGGGTGCTTCGAAAGATAGGGATGGGTGTTCCTTGGAGATGTTTTCCTAAATGTAAAGGGTATTGGTGCTTCCCATAGTTGTAGCTCTAAAACTATTTTCCTCAAAGGTCTAATAAAAAGGAAGGACTGAAGAGTGGGTTTTTACCCTATGAGGTTTCTATATTAAAATATTGCATCACTTTGTTATGCATTACCTATCTTTCTCATGTGTTGAAGTTTATAACTTGTGTTTCAAGTTTTGAAAAGTATTTTAAACTACTGATTCACCCCCCCTCTTAGTGGTGTTTGTATTCCAACAAGTGGTCTAAGAATCTAGTCCCCTTTGTTAGGTTTAACCACCTTGGGTAGGTCTTGGTTGGGTGGAATACTTTGTCATTATGACTCAAGATAGTTTTTCAAAAGTTCCAATATTTGATGGGTTAGATTATGCCTTTTGGGAAGTCATGATGAAAACATACTTATTGTCTATTAGTATTGATGTATGAGCTTCATTTGAGAATGATTTAAATGATCCTACTAATGTACCTACAGATGCTAATGCTAAAAAGGATTATAAAATGGGTATGAAGGCTAAGTTTGCAAATTGTAATAGTTTGTCTGAAGACATTTTTTCTAAGGTTATGCATTGCAAATATTCTAAAGAAGTGTGAGGAAAATTGAGAAATACTTATCATGAAAATGATAGAGTTGTTAGTTTGTGGTGACTGATTAGGAAAGTACTATACATACTTCATAAATTCTTTGGGGCTAAATTTTTTGGGCCTTATTTTATTGAGATTTTGGGTTGACATGTAATTATTAATTATAACCTTAAAGCAGTTTACTAGTTGTATAAAAGGTCGTAGGGTTAGGGATTGTTTCATTATGGTGATGCAAAAATTGATTCTTGTGGTGGTATTGAGTTGTAAGGGATTACAAATTGTCATTAGGTTGTAATCATTAGATTGTAATAATATCAGATTTGCTGTTTGGTGGACATAGCCCAGGGATTGGTGAACCACGTTAAATATTGGTGTCTTGTGTTCTTTTTTGTGTGATCTATTATTTTTTGATATTGTTTAGATTTGCATGTAATTGTTATTTTTGTTTGTGGTTTAATCCTAACAAGTGGTATCAAAGTGAGGTTTTTTTTTCAGTTATCCTTTGCAAGAAAGTCTCATGATTGAGTGAGAGTGATGGTAGATGAGGGTAAGCTGAGGGTTGATAGGTTTAATGGGTAGGAATTTTAGTTATGGAAGATGCAAATGGAATACTATCTTTATCAGAAGGATTTATGGAAGCCGTTGGAAGGAAAAACCAAGAATCAGGGATTTATGTCAAATGACGACTATGATCTTCTAGACAAAAATGCACTTGGAAGCATTTGATTATGCCTAGCACCATCGGTGGCATTCAATATTACAATAGAAAAGATAACAGAAGAGTTGATGCAAACCCTAGCAAAACTATATGAAAAGCCCTCTGCTTCAAACAAGGTATTTCTCATGAAGCATTTATTTAATATGAAAATGACAGAAGGTGGATTTGTTGCAAACCATTTAAATGAGTTTAATACTATTACTATTTAGTTATCTTCTATGAGTATCAATTTTGATGAAGAAATTAGGGCTCTCTTGATTTTGTGTTCTTTGCTTAAAAGATGGAATGGCTTGGTAATGGCTGCGAGTAATTTTGTTCCTGGATCTAGTACCCTAAAATATGATGATGTGATTAGTGTTATTGAGTGAGGAAACTCATAGGAAAACCTCAGGTGGATCTACATCAAGAAGTGCTTTGAATGCACAAAGCAGAGGTAGAATGACTAAGAGAGGAAGTAATTTTAAAAATCATGGGATATCAAGAGGAAAGTCAAAAGGGAGGAGGTCTCAATTAAGAGGACCAAGTGACTATTGCTGTTGTGGGAAACCAGGGCATAAAAAGAAAGATTGTTGGACTCAAAAGAAAAATGAAAGAGATAAACCAAATCTAGACAAGGAGGCAAATGTGGTAAGTAAAAAATCTGAAGAGGATGCTTTGCTTCTATCTTTAGAAAGTGTTGATGATTCATGGGTTTTAGATTTTGGTGCTTCATTTCATGCTACATCTCATAGAGGTTATTCCATTGATTATGTCCAAGGGGATTTTGGACTTATTTATTTGGGGGATAATGAACCCTATCAAATTGTTGGAAAGGGAAAAGTTAAGATTAAGTTGCAGAATGGGAATCATTGGATACTACATGAGGTAAAAAATATTCCAAGGCTAAGTAGGAATTTAATTTTAGTAGGGAAACTCGATGATGAGGGTTGTGTAGTTACTTTTTATGATAAAAATTTGAAGGTTTCAAAAAGTTCTCTTGTAGTAGAAAAAGGTGTGAAAGTAGGCACCTTATATCTTTGTACAGGTCATATTGTTCCTTCTACTTTAATTATTTTAGAGAAAAATGAATGTTTAGGAATAGTTGCTATAGTTGAGTAGGGAGAACAAATAACTATTGTAGATTTTGATACAATGTGTGGCACAAAGAACTTGGGTACATGAGTGAGAAAGTATGAAAGTACTTCATTGAAAGAATGTTTTACCAGGTCTAAAATGTGTTAATATGGATTTCTATGAAATTTGTGTGTATGGAAAAAAAGAGAGAGAGAGTTTTGTGAAGATTGGGAAGGAAAATAAAAAGGAGAAATTAGAGCTTGTGCATATAGATGTATGGGGATAGGTTCAGGTATCTTCCCTTCATGGCTCTCATTGTTATGTTACATTCATTGATGACACAACTAGAAAAGTATGGGTTTATTTCCTTACACAAAAATCTGATGTATTTCAAACTTTTAAGAAATGAAAATGCTTGGTCGAAAATGAGACTGGTAAGAAATTAAAATGTCTTAGATATGATAATGGTGGTGAGTATTGTAGTCATGAATTTGAAGATTATTTCTACAATAATGGTATTTGTAGACAAAAAAATATTCCAAGGACTCCAGAGGAAAATGGAGTGCTTGAACACATAAACAAGACTATAATGGAGTATGCAAGGAGTATGAGGTTGCATGCTAGGTTTCCCTTACACATATGGGTAGAGGCTATCAAGACTACTATATATTTGATTAATAGAGGTCCCTCTACTCTTTTGGGTTGTGGTATTATAGAGGAAGCATGGATTGGTAAGAAGGTGAGTTATTCTTTTCTCATAACCTTTGGCTATGAAACATTTTCTCATATAGATTCTAAAAATAGAACCAAGTTGGAAGCTAACTCAAACAAATGTGTATTTTTTGGATATGGCATTAATGAATTTGGTTATAGGTTTTGGGATTTTGAAAATCATAAAATTGTAAGAAGCAGGGATGTCATATTCAATGAGAAAGTGTTGTACAAAGATTTATTGTAGAAACATGATAAGAAATAAGATGATTATGTAGTGCTAGATGATACTCCAAAAGATGATGTTTCTGCATATCCTCATGATGTGCAACAAACACAACAACAAATACCACACACACCAGTGAATGTTAGATGGTCAACAATACAAATTAGACCTCTAGAAAGATTTTCTCCCTCTTTGTATTCTATTTTACTTACTGATGCTGGTGAACCTGAATGTTATGATGAAGCTGTGCAGGTGGATACTAAGATTTAGTGGGAGTCTACAATGAAAGATGAAATGAACTCTTTGCTAAAAAATAAGACATGGGATTTATGCAAGTTACTTGTAGGTAAAGGGCTTTACAAAATAAGTGGGTTTACAGGTTAAAAGAAGAGGATGGAAGTAAGAAAATATTTTAATCTAGGTTAGTTGTAAAAGGATTTATATAGAAAAAGGGCATTGATTTTGATGAGATATTTTCTCCTGTTGTTAAAATGATTTCTATCTGTACTGTTTTAAGTATTGTAGCTACTAAAGATTTGCATTTCGAGTAGCTTGATGTTGAAACAACCTTCCTTCATGATGATTTAGATGAAGAGATATATATGGCTTAGCCATAGGAATTTGTGGTCAAAGGTAAGGAGAATTTAGTGTGCAGATTGAAGAAAAGTTTATATGGCTTGAAGTAAGAACCTTGACAATGGTATCTAAAATTTGATAGTTTTATGCATGAGAATGGACATAGTAGGCGTCATTTGGATCATTTTGTTTATTTTAAGAGGTTGGATGATGATAGCTACCTTGTTTTATGTTTGTATGTTGATGATATGCTTGTAGCTAGGTCTAACATGGATCACATTAAGGGGTTGAAATGCTAGTTAACACATGCATTTTCTATGAAGGATTTGGGGGTAAAAAAACAAATAATTGGTATAAAGATTTGTCGAGATAGGAAGAACATGAAATTGATGCTATCTCAGGTTGATTATGTTAAGAAGGTGTTGCAACATTTCTCTATGGAGAATGCTAAAGCTGTCAGCACAACTTTACCTAGTCATTTGAAGTTGACTAAGGAGATGTGTCCCAAGACACAAGAAGAGGAGGATAAGATGTCAAAGGTACCCTATGCTTCAGCTGTAGGAAGCTTGATGTATGCTATGGTATGTACAAGGCCAGATATTACACATGCAGTGGGAGTCCTTAGCAGGTATATGAGTCATTCAAGAATTGAGCGTTGGAATGCAATTAAATTGATTCTTAGATATCTGAGAGGAGCATCTAGTAGGTTTTTACACTTTGGGGGCTCTACTACTAATTTACAGGGCTATGTTGACTCAAATTTGGCAGGAGATATTGATACAAGGTAGAGTACTATAGGTTATGTCTTTACTGTTGGTGGGGCAGCCGTGAGCTGGGTTCTAGATTACAAAAGATTAATGCTTTATCCACTATAGAGGCAGAGTAAATTGCTGCTATAGAGGCATAAATGGAGATGATATGGCTTCAATTCTTCTTGGAAGAATTGGGACACCCTTAGAAGGATAATTATTTGTTTACAGATAGTCAGAGTGCCATTCATCTTGCAAAGAATTTAGCTTTGCATTCAAAGACCAAACACATATAGTTGTAGTACCATTTCATTTGGTGAGTTTTGGATGATGGAAAATTAAATTTGGACAAGATACATACAGATGACAATCCAACATATATGTTTACAAAGGTAATAACAAGAGAGAAGTTGAACTCCTCTTCAGCTTTGGTGGGTCTTCTAGACTGAACATGAATAAAAGAATAGCAGAGTCTAGGGTGATTTGATCTAGTAGAAGCCTCATGGAGTAGCAACATAGCTACATGATCAATCTCCAAGTGGGAAATTGATGTTTAGTGTGGAGCCTGATCAGTCCCCAAGTGGGAGATTCTTAGTTTGTGGTGACTGATAAGGAAAGTACTGTACATACTTCATGAATTCTTTGGGGCTAAATCTTTTGGTCCCTATTTTATCAAGATTTTGGGCCTACATGTAATTATTAATTATAACCCTAAAGTGGTTTAATCCTTGTATAAAATGGCTTAGGGTTAGGGATTATTTCATTGTGGTGATGTGAACATTGGTTCTTATGGTAGTCTTGAGCTATAAGGGATTATAAATTATGATCAGGTTGTAATCACTGGATCCTAATAATATCAGACTTGCTGTTTGGTGGACATAGCCCAGGGGTTGGGTGAACCACATTAAATCTTGGTGTCTTGTGTTCTTTTATGTGTGATCTATTATTTTTTGATATTTTTTAGATTTCAATGTAATTATTATTTTTGTCTGTGGTTTAATCGTAACAAGAGTTAAGTAAGAAAAGATCCAAAATTTGAAAGCAAGATTTGAAGATTTGAAGATGAGAGACAATGAAAAGGTAGAAGACTATTTAGTAAAGATTGAAGAAATAGCAAGAGCCATAAGAGGAATTGGAGAGAAGATGGAATATATAGATGTTGTAAATAAAGACTTAAGATCACTTTCAGATAATTTTGATTCCAAGATCTCTACTATTGAAGAAGCCAATGACATAAAAAAGTACACTATGAATGATATTCATGGAGCTCTAGTAGCCTATGAGATGAGGAAATATGGAAAATAAGAATCTACAAGTAAAGAAGAAACATTCAAGACTGAAAAGAAGTCTAAGCAAACTTCATCTAAATTAGAGGACCTTGAAGTCCTTGAAGCACACCTTTCAAGGAAGTTGAGGAAATGTTCATGTATATTACAAAGGTAAACTTCCTTTAAAGTGTTTTAATTGTGGTAAGCTATGACAATTATCTTCTAAATGTCCACTTAAAAATGAAGATTAAGATGAAGAAAGCACTAACAAGAAGAAGTAAAAGAAAGTTTATTTCTAAAAAGAAGAAAAGTCTAATTGCTGATCTAATAGATGGTGAATCTAGTGATCTTGATTGTGATGAAAATGAATTATTGTTCATGCCTATAGAAATTCCTTGTAAAGAACTTGAAAGTGATAGTGAAGTAGAATTTGTTGAAGCTGATCTTGAATGTGAGTATTTTTATGCACTTAAGAAGATCAAAGAACTAAAAGGAGATTTGAATATTCAAGAGAACAAATTATTAAAGGATAAAGAGGTTTATGATAAAGAGGTTAAGACTTTAAATCATCTAATTTCAAGTTTGAAACTAAAACTAGAGGAACAAAGAATAATTATCAATGTTAGTAAGAATAAATTGAATTCAATAGAAGAAGAACAGACAAGGTTAGAAAATGAAGTAGTAATACACAAAAATAAACTTGAAAAATATGAAAATACTACTTTGGATGAAATATTAAGTGAACAAAGAAGGTCAGATGATCTAACCAGAATTGGATTTGAACATGGGAAATGTTCTAGTAACACTAAGGATAAACCTCTTTATGAAATATTCAAGTTTGAAAATAAGAGTTCAAGTATGCAATCCACTACTCCAAAATCAGATTGTGTGAAAAGTGCATATTTAAAAAAAGTCTCTAATGATAAAAAAATGTATTTTCAAGTTATTTCATGGATTAAAAATCACAAATCAGATTTTTCTCCTTTCTTTGATGGGTATTTCTTTGTATTCCATCAATATGGATATAAGTTAAGAAATTGTAGATTTGTGTCAAAGAGATTTACTAAGTTTCACTATGGTTATTGTTTTTCAAATATGAATACTCTAAGGTGCTACAAATGTAACCTTTTTGGTCACACTAATTTTTTTGCAGATTTATGTGGTTTCAAAGAAAACAATCAAATGAAGATTTAGAACACAACAAAAAGGTTAACATGGTTAAGAAATGGATGCTAAAGAATAAGTCTATGTTTGTGTAAGTTTCTTTATATTCTAAAAAGAAAGATCTATGGATTATAGATAGTCTATTCTTTGTTAGCATAAATGCTAAAGATATTCTTTTGGGGAAGTATCCTAACCATTACCAGAGCATGTGGATATTGATAACATGATTGACATGGTGCATTCATGACTATGTTTGTCATTGATGTCAACATAGCAGTAATTTTGTAAGACTTTTAGAGTAGCAAACATATATCAGGGTCGTATAGAAAAAGTTTTGATTATCAGGTGAAGTGCTATTAAGGATGTGTTCTACACTGTATTTTCATGAAGAGGTTAAGTGCACATCAAGTAAAAATAAGATATGCTTGATTTATAGAGAGCAATATAAAGATAATATTTGAAAAGAAATTTCTGATGAATGGATTGTATCTCCTAACAGGGATAGATTCATGTAATGCAAAGTTAGATAGTGATAGAGGATAGTCCAATGATGACATCAATGAGTGCACAAAGTCTAGAGTCAAATGTGTAAAAAGTTGTAAAGACTGCGAGTTGACAATGTTGTGTAATTGTAATATAACTAATTATCTTAATAATATTGGGAAAGCCTTAACACTGACTTGAGGAATTTTTTTGGGGACATGGTATAAAGGAAGGTATTTTCCTTGATTATAAGTATGCATTGTGATCGAGATCAAGTGAACAGGAGTAGAGTATTTGGTAAATGCAAGTAAGGGATCTAAGGGATTATTGAATGCGAAGTTGGTGATCTGGTATCCAGATTAGAAGAAGAAGAGAAGTCTTGTTGAAAGGACAGAGAAAGAGGAATACAAGTATAATTTATTTCTATTATTTTGCAAGGAATAATACAAAGATTAGTTGGACAATGAGTTCAATGACCTTGCCCCTAAAGCTGTTTGGATAGCGGGTCCATTTGCCTACTACAACTCCTAACAGGGTTGGCACAACTCCTAATAGGGATTGGTATGTATTGAATGCATTTCATTGGCTCCTAACATATTCCATCCTCTAGCAAGGAATATTTATATTAGTACATCATTTTGTGGGTACCATCCCCACTGGGGTTTTCCCTCTGATTAAGGCTTTCCCTAGTTAACATATTTTGTGTTATTGTGTATGAATATCTTTTTGTGGTTGCTGATTATATTTCTCATATGGTTAAGGATTAATAATGCTGATAATTGTTATAATAGTTGGATAACTAATTAAGCTTCTATTGACCTTTACTAAACCACTACCAAAGGAAGTATTTGAAGGTTTGCAAATGAGATTAGAGGCATTATCCCTCTCTTCTCTTACATAATCCCATTACCATGTGATGGATTTTAGGGGGATATTTTCATGTTTATATTTGTCTACTTTTGAAACCTTTTTTATTACCCTTTTTCAAAAGTGCAATGCAGTTACAAGGTGTGGTGAGATTCAATTAAGATGTGGTTTATTGGTCTTATTTGCATGATGGCTTTGAATTATATTTGAATAGGGGAGCATTGCTTCATAAATTGACATCAATGCCAATAGGGGAGTTTTTTGAACCTTTGGTATTTGTTTTTATCATTGATGTCAATTGGTAATTTGATTGATGCCAACTTGTGATATTTGTAGATTCAAATTTTAGAGTTAGAGCTTGCAAATGGTAAAAAATTATTGCAATTATATGATAGCCCATATAAATTTTTAAATTTTGCAAGAAGGTAGATATTGATGTTATCTACAAATGTTCTTCCTTCTATATTTTTTTTGATAACATTTAGAAGGTCAAATATATCAAATTGTGAAAATCATCACTTGTTACAGGAAGTTCAACATCTTCCTATCACAATCAAAGAGATTTGAAAATAAAAAATAAAAAATGGAAAAATGAGAATGAAAACTATTTTTATTTTATTTTAATCAAATTTATATATTCCAAAACTAAAAGGTGACGAAAGGGATCAATAATGTATTAATAAATGATAAAAATATTTCAAGTTGATCTTATTAATTAATTTGTTGCAGTTATGTTTGACAATTATAACAAAATTTTGGTTATTAAGTTGCACATAAATGATTATAAATATTTGTGAAAGAATTTGTGTAAAAATAAGAATGCAGATCTAGAACAAAAAATTATAATGAGTAAAAAGTTGATGATTTTTGGGTGAAGGCCATGAAAGAAGAAATAAGTTAAACATTATTGGATATGAGGGTAATAGTTTCTAAGTCAGTTTCTATTTTTTGTGATAATCAATGTGCAATCGACATTTATAAGAATCTGGTTATGCATTCACGTAAAAAGAACATTGATATTTGCTACAATTTCATAAGAGTTCATGTGTTAAATTGAAATGACATGTTGGAGTTTGTTCCTTCTATTGATTAGTTGGTTGATATCTTTACTAAACCATCGCCAAAGGAAGTATTTGAAGGTTTACGAATGAGATTAGGGGTATTATCCCTCTCTTCTCTTACATAATCCCTTTGTCATGTGATTGGTTTCAGGGGGGAGCTTTTCACTTTTATCTTTTTCTACTTTTGAAACCATTGCTATTACCCTTTATCATTTCTATCAAGGGAGAGAAAGTGTAATGTAGTTACAAGGTAAGGCGAGATTAAATTAAGACGTAGTTTATTGATCTTATTTGCATGGTGGCTTTGAATTATATTTGAATGGAGGAGCATTGCTTCATAAATTGACATCAATGCCAAAGGGGGAGTTTTTCAAACCTTAAGTATTTATTTTTGTCATTGATGTCAATTCATATTTTCATTGATGTCAACTTGTGATGTTTTCAAATTTGTGAGTTAGAGCTTGTAGTTAGTAAAAACATTATTGTAATTATATGATAGCTCATATAACTTTGTAAATATGCAAGAAGGTAGATATTTATGTTATCTACAAATGTTCTTCCTTCTAGAATTTATTTTGACAGCATTTAGAAGGTCAAATTGTGAAAATCATTAGTTGCTACAAGGAGTTCAACATCTTCTTGTTCCAATAATAGAAGATTTATAAATAATAAATAAAAATGGAAAAATAAGAATGGAAACTATTTTTTGGGTGTTTTAATCATATTTATATCTCCCAAAACTAAAATGCAATGAAAGGGATCAATAATGTAGGAATAAATGATTAAAAATATTCAAGTTGATCTTATTAATTAATTTGTTGTAGTTATGTTTGATAGTTATAACCATATTTTGGTTATTAAGTTGCACACAAATGATTATAAAAATTTGTGAAATAATTTGTATAAAGAAATGAATGCAAATCTAAAAAAGTTGTATTGAAGAAGGGTTGTGAACTAGAACGATATATTTAAAGAGGAGAATGTGATTGCAAAATAAAGAAAAAATTTGAAAATTTATTATTGAAGATGATGGTTTCTATATGCATGGAACAAGCTTGAATTAATTTGAACGACAAACATTGAGAGGTATATATTTTATTTATATTTATTTCTCTTAGTTTCTTGATAGTGAAAGTTTCATATTCAAATTTTAGATCATGTTGCATATTAAGATTTTTGGATTAGAAATGGTGGTTTAAATCTACACTTTGATTTTACAAGTTCAATTTATCTTGGATCAAGACATTTTAATAAGAAGGTTTTTGATGAAAGATACTTGGTTTGAAAGTTGGTATTATCTTGACGACATAGATATTTTTTGATATTACAACATTGTTCTAATTAGATTTGGATAAATTTGAGAGTAATTTTTTGTTGTAGAAATTTTAATAGATTTCAAGTGTTGACAGGTAGAAAGTGTGACATGAAGTTGGTAGATTATACTTTTTGGATTTCTTAATATTACAAGGATAGATTTAATTGATGTTTTAATTGACTTGTAATCTGAAAGGTGTTAAATTTAGATATTTGATTAAGTAAAGTTTGATTTGTATGGCAAAAAGTAATCCTCTAATTTCATTATTATACATTGTAAAAGGGAAGTGGGTACTTCAAAAGATAGGGATGGGTGTTCCTTGGATTTGTAGCTCCTAAATGTAAAGGGTGTTGGTTCTTCCCAGAGTTGTAGCTCTAAAACTATTTGCCTCAAAGATCTAATAAAAAGGAAGGATTGAAGAAGTTTTATTTCCCTGCAGGGTTTTCCACATTAAAATATTGTGTCACTTTGTTATGCATTACCTATTTCTCTCATGTGTTAAAGTTTATTACTTATTGAAACATACCATCTTTTGTTTCCTCATTTTTATTTACACAAAGTGTTTCAAAGGTGATAAATTAAATCACATGAACTCTAAACCATATAAGGATTAATACTACAAACTAAAATGTGATATATTCTTACCTTTCCATTTCTAAATATTGAATAAAATGTGAAAACTTCACTAACATGAGTTGGAGCAATTTTAACAATTTCAACTATATCCTTCATGATCATGGTCAAGATTGAATCCAACATCCACATTATTTTTTGTGCAAAATCATGATGATAAATGACAATATATTGCTTATAATTCAAAGAGTGGTGAGATAAAATTTCTTTAACCTTTTCACTATTCTCCATCCTATAAGTTAACCTATTTGACAATCATTTAGGATGATACACACAAGGTGATACAATTAAACATTTTCACATCCCCTATTGATTCCTTGACTTGTATTTGGAAAGAGAATTAAAAGAAAGAGGTTAACCATTATTAAGAAATTATATTCACAAGATCCTTAAATCATTCACTCCAAACATCTTGTTTCCAAATTTCAACTCCAATCAAGACCTCTTCTTCCCAATGGAAACTCCTTAGTACATGTATAAGAAACTCTTGTTGAACATGTTTAATAACTCAGGGGGGTGAATCAATTAAGCACATTAAACATCCATAAAAAATGTAAACATGAATTGGGACACCAATACACAAAGAACTATTAGAATATATAGTCCACCAATATAATTGGGGGGGGGGGGGGGGGGGTGCTAAATCAGTTATCCAATTATTATTATAATTATCAACCTTAAATAAAATTAACCATATGAGCAATATAATTAGAAACCACAACAAGATAATCATGCACAATAACACCAAATATGTTAACTAGGGAAACCCTTGATTAGAGGGAAAACCTTGGTGAGGATGGTATCCACAAGATGATGTACTAATATAAATATTCTTTGTTAGAGTATAGACCTAGTTAGGAGTCTATAACAACATTAAATGCATATCAATCCTTGTTAGGAGACTTTGAATCCCTGTTAGGAGTTGTGGAAGGTAGATGGACCCACTGTCAAAACAAATTCAAGGGCAAGATCAATGAACCAATTGTCCAAATGATCTCTATATTATTCCTTGCAGAATAATAGAATTGAATTATACTTCATTCCTCTTTCTCTATCCTATCAAATAGACTTCTTCTCCTTTTGATCTTGTAACCAAATCAAAAATCTATAATGTCCCTTTACTGATTTTTTATGATATTTCCAGCCTCAAATTAGAACTTTAAAATCAAACAACCAATATTACAAAGATCTGCCAATTTCCCAATAAAACCCAAATCGGGTATGTCCAAATTAGTGCCAAAAACTTCACAACTTCACAAATTATTAATAAATATAAAAATGGACATTTTCACAGAAATTTCAGCAGAATAACAGCCTACAAAATGAAATTTCCAGATTTCTATAGCCTTTACACAACAGCCCACAAATGTAGGGCAAAACTATGCTCAATCGGGCTCTCGAAATTAACACAAAAAATGTCCGGAAACACCACAAAATACTCATAAACTATCTCAGAAGTTTAATCACGACTCAATACATATATTCAGCCCTATTTTAACATCATAAAGTTTGAAATATAGCAGCAAACCAAACTGATATGAAACACTCAACTGAAAACCCAAACTCAAACCAAAAACAACCCCGAAAACACCCAAATCGGCACTATTCAGCACAAAGAAAAACTCTGTATGAGCATGCACATGGAATGGCTTCAAACTCTCATCCTTAGCCTTCCTGGAAACCTGCAAACTCCCATTCTTGGGTCTCCTTCTCCATAGGTTTGGCAGCCTCTGAAGAACAACAAGAAAATTAGCAAGAATCAAGATGTAGAATGAGCCCAAAATGCCTCCAAACCCCTTTTAAAGAGGGCATAACCCTAACTCACATCCAAGAGGGGTTAATAAAATATAATTTAATAATAATTTTTATTTATTAGTCCATTGGTTTCCAAAGATTAGCCCCTTTTTTTTAAAATTTCACCTTTTTGGAGCCTGCCTGCCTTAATAAAGTTTATTTATTTTTAATTATTTGAATAGGGGACATGACAAGTCCTCCCCTCCCAAATATTGCTTGTCCTCAAGCAATGAAGGTTGGAATTCTCAAGAATATGTGCTCCTTCCCAAGTTGCATCCTCTAGTGGTAATCCTTTCCATTTGACCAAATGCTCTATGATGCTCCTATTTCTCAACCTTTTCTCTCTTGTATCCAAAATCTCTTCTGGTATCAAAACTAATTTCCCTTCATCATCAAGAGGTGGTAATTCTGTAGATACTATGGTTTGCTGGCTTAGAACCTTCTTTAAGCAAGATACATGAAAAATATTATGTATTTTGCTGTTTGGTGGGAGCTCCAATTCATAAGCTACCTCTCCTACCTTCTTGATGATTTTATAAGGCCCATAGAACCTTGGCTTGAGTTTCTCTGCCCCACTTCTCTTCAAGGTGCTTTGCTTATATGGCTGCAACCTAACAAATACCAAATCTCCCACCTCAAAAGATCTTTCAATCCTTTTCCTATCATCATATATCTTTTGTTGGTTTTGTGCATGTTGTAGATTATCCTTGAGGGACCTTATTATGTCTTGGCTTTGCTTGATGAAATCACTTGTTGCGGGTACTCTGCTATCGAAAAGTATTAGATCAACAAAGGAAAGGGAATCATAACCATAAAGAGCATGAAAAGGAGGCATACCAATAGACATGTGATGAGATGTATTGTAACAATACTCCCCTAGGTGTAACCATTTCACCCAAGCATGTTGTTGATTTGAAACATAGTTCCTCAAATATCCTTCTATCCATTTATTAACTATCTCTGTTTGTCCATCTGTTTGAGGGTGATAGCTAGTACTAGGAGTGAGTTCAGTTTCTGCCAAATGAAAGAGCTCCTTCCAAAAAGAGCTGAGGAATCTACTGTCCCAGTCACTAATAATGTTTCTAGGCAAACCATGTAATCTAAAAATTTCCTTGAAGAACAATTCGGCCACTTGTGATGCATTGAAATCAGATGTGATAGGAAAGAAATGTGCATACTTAGTTAGTCTATCTACCACCACATATATGCAATCCTTACCTTGAACCTTGGGCAACCCAGTGATGAAATCCATGGAAATACTTTTCCATTTTTGTTCAGGAATAGGAAGTGGCTGCAACAACCCTGCAGGAAAATTTTGCTCACTCTTGCTCTGTTGGCATACCATACATTCCTTAATGTGTTTAAGGACATCCTCCTTCATACCCTTCCATGAAAACTGCTCTTGAATTTTCCTGTATGTCTTGAAGTATCCCTGGTGACCATCCAAAGGTGTGTCATGAAAGGCCCTCAATATCCTCTCCTTAGTTTTTGACCCTGGCACTAAGAAGATTCTGTTCTTGTAATAAATCAATTCATCAACAACCTTGTACCTATTATCATCCACTAACTTATCCAAAATCTTGGTGGCAAATGAATCTTTAGCATACTCTAAAATTATGGAGACTTTCCAATCAGCAGAGATAGATGATAAGGAACACAAAGTGGGCTTTCTTGAGAGAGCATCAGCAACCACATTATTCTTTCCTTTCATGTATTCAATATCAAAATCATAAGCTTGCAATTTGCTTACCCATTTTTGCTGACGATCATTCAAATCCCTTCGGTTCAAGAAGAACCTGAGGCTATTATGGTCTATCTTTACAATGAATCTCCCACATACCAAATATTGTCTAAACTTATGAAATGCATGCATGATTGCCAACATTTCCTTATCATAGATGGAGTACCCTTTCTCTGATTGATTTAATTTTTGACTCTCAAATGCTATTGGATGTCCCCTTTGAGTTAGGACAGCCCCTATACCTTCTCCCGAAGCATCACATTCAACAACAAAAGGTAAAGAGAAATCTGGAATTGCAAGCACAGGGCATGAACTCATTACCTCCTTAAGCTTATCAAATGTTTTTTGTGCCTCTTCTGTCCAAACAAAAGCTCCTTTCTTTGTCAAATCAGTCAAGGGGGCAGCAAGCTAAGAAAATCCCTTGGCAAATCTCCTATAGTAGCTACACAACCCGAAGAAACCTCTCAACTGTGTAAGATTAGTGGGTGGAGGCCAATCCAAAATTGCCTGGATTTTTTGTTGATCAACCTGTACTCCTTTAGAGCTTATAATATGTCTCAAATATAGGATCTCTGTCAAACCAAACTCACATTTAGATAGCTTAGCATAGAAGGATTGCTGCTCCAAGATTCCCAAAATAGTGTCTATGTGCTTTAGATGCTCTTCCCATGTTTTACTGTATATCAAGATATCATCAAAAAATACCAAAACAAATTTTCGAAGATGCTGACTGAATACCTTATTCATACAAGATTGGAATGTTGCAGGTGCATTAGTGAGTCCAAATGACATAACAAGAAATTCAAAGTGCCCATAGTGACATCTGAAAGCAGTCTTTTCCACATCTTCACTCCTCATTCGGATTTGATGGTAGCCTGATCTTAAGTCAATTTTTGAGAAGTATACAACACCATGTAACTCATCAATGAGTTCATCTATGCGTGGTATGGGATACCTATTTTTTATGGTCTTCTTGTTTAGAGCCCTGTAGTCTATACACATTCTCATTGTACCATCCTTTTTCTTGACAAGTACCACAGATGATGCAAATGGACTAGAGCTAGGCCTTATGAATCCCATGTCCAGGAGTTCTTTAATAGTTTTTTCAATTTCTTCCTTATAACCTCTTTGATGGCGGTATGGGGTTGTTATAACTGGTTTGGCACCCTGTTCTAACTCTATAACATGCTCAAAACCTCTATCTGGTGGTAATCCTAGAGGCAAATCATTGAAAACTATACTATGCTTATCAAGAATATTTTGAATTTCAAAATGGAAATTACCTTGATTCTTTGGAGAGCTTGTTGGTTCGATTATGACTCCTGCTGCCCATGTTACTTGTCCTCTTCAAAAATTCCTCTCCATCCTCTTTGCAGAGACCGCCTTAGGTGCTCCATTCGATAACCCTCTCAATATGACTTCTTTCCCATTGGAATGAAATTTAAACTCCATAGTTTGATGGTTCACGTAACACCCAATAGAGTGCAACCATTGAACACCCAATACAAGATCTGTCTCCCCAATACCAACCACATAGAAGTCATCACATAACTCATAATCTCCTAAGGTCATCTTGAGTTGTTTCACCACCTGTGTGCAAGGCATAGTGAATCGATCAGCTACAGTAACATTGAATCCCTCAAAATCTTCTGCTTTAAGCCCTCTTTTCATGATAAATCCCTCATCAATAAAATTGTGAGTTTCCCCACTATCAAGAAGAATAGTCAACCTTTGCCCTGCTAGTACCCCTCGAATTCGGAAGGGATGGTATCTTGGGACTCTTGATAATGCTGCTAAAGTGCCATCCTTGCTGATTTCTTTTACTTTCTCTTCTTCTACCTCCTCCTTAGTATCATGAAACTCCTCATGCTCATCTAAATCAGATTCTGAAGCAACTTCAATATAGTGCACTTGACCTTTCCCCAAACATCTGTGTCCTGGAACCCATGGTTCTCTACAAGTAAAACAAAGCTTTTTCCTTCGTAATTCACTCCTAGTCTCTTCATCTACCTTCTTTTTTGCCACATTTGTCACATCTTTTGGTGGTAGTGTTGGGAAAGTCTTTTTCTGAAAATTTCCCTTATGTTGCCAAAGATTTGAGGGTTTTTGATTAGTGATTGATTTCATAGGCACGCAAGTTTCAAGTTGCAAGCTTCTTTTGATAGCTTCCTGTAAGGTTGAGGGTGAGAAAGCCTTAACCAAACCCTTAACAGAATCTTCTAAACTATCAAGAAAAAGATAAACGATCCTCTTTTCACTCATATCAGGTACCATAACAGCCACTTTTTGAGATTCTTCTATATACTCATTAACTGATTTGGTTTGCTTCAACTTTGACAATTCTTTAAAGTACTCTTCATCATCCTTAAGGTCAAATCTATCTATCACCCTTTGACTAAAATCTTCAAATGTAGTTACCTGATCGTGACCTTGAGTAGTCATTCCATGATACCACCAATCATAGGCTGCATCTTCCAAGTGTAGACTTGCAAATTGAATAGCATCACTCTCTTTCATGGGGTTAAGTGTGAAGAAAGTTTGTAATTTTTGTAGCCATGCTCTAGCTGAAATTTTATTTGTTCCATCAAAAGTAGGTGCTGTAAACTTGCTTATTTTATTTTTGAGCTCTCTTCCACTTGTGTCATGCTCCCTCCTGTTCTTTTTCTTGGGCATCGAAGCGTTCATCATAGCCACATATTCTCTAAAAGGAACTGAACTACGAAAGTCATCATCTAAGCCATTGTAAGTAGCTCTTAATGTAATCAAATTACCTGTAACCTCTTCCACTGGATTAATGGATGGATTTGGTACTGGTGGCTCATCTGCAGGCAAGAAAATAGATTTGGTTGATTTAGATGGTGTGGATCTCCCATTTCTTGGCTCCTCTAAAGTGCTCCCTTTCTCATTAATAGATGCAATTCCTTGTAATTTTTCTGTCAATATTCGCAAAGCCTCTCTAGTTTTCGCCAAACCATCCACTGTTTGCTTCTGAGTATTTTGGATGTCTTGAAAGAATTTCTTTGCCATCTCATTTGGATTAGCCATACTTTTTTCTTCCTTGGATTTTGTACTTTTGCTTTCAACTGGGGGTTTGATCAAAATTTCTTTATTCTTTTCTCGCTGCAAATATCTTTTTTCTCTTTCACTTAGTTGCATGCAATCATAAAATATGACATGCAAGATTTGGGTAGTTATCAAAACTTGACATGCAAGATCTGGGTAGTTGTTAAAACTAACATGCAACTTCTACAAACCCTCAGGCTGGCAAGATCACGGCTCTGATACCACTGTAATGTCCCTTTACTAATTTTTTATGATATTTCCAGCCTCAAATCAGAACTTTAAAATCAAACAACCAATATTACAAAGATCTGCCAATTTCCCAATAAAACCCAAATCGGGTATGTCCAAATTAGTGCCAAAAACTTCACAACTTCACAAATTATTAATAAATCTGAAAATGGACATTTTTACAGAAATTTAAGCAGCATAACAGCCTACAAAATGAAATTTCCAGATTTCTATAGCCTTTACACAACAACCCACAAATGTAGGGCAAAACTATGCTCAATCGGGCTCCCGAAATTAACACAAAAAATGCCCGAAAACACCACAAAACACTCATAAACTATCTCAAAAGTTTAATCACAACCCAATACATATATTCAGCCCTATTTTAACATCATAAAGTCTGAAATACAGCAGCAAACCAAACTGATATGAAACACTCAATTGAAAACCCAAACTCAAACCAAAAACAACCCCGAAAACACCCAAATCGGCACTATTCAGCACAAAGGCAAACTCTATATGAGCATGCACATGGAATGACTTCAAAATCTCATCCTTAGCCTTCCTAGAAACCTAAAAACTCCCATTCTTGGGTCTCCTTCTCCACAGGTTTGGAAGCCTCTGAAGAACAACAAGAAAATTAGCAAGAATCAAGATGTAGAATGAGCCCAAAATGCCTCCAAACCCCTTTTAAAGAGGGCATAACCCTAACTCACGTCCAAGAGGGGTTAATAAAATATAATTTAATAATAATTTTTATTTATTAGTCCATTGGTTTCCAAATATTAGCCCCTCTTTCCGAAATTTCACCTTTTTGGAGCCTGCCTGCCTTAACAAAGTTTATTTTTTTTTAATTATTTGAATAGGGGACATGACAAAATCTCACATCCAAATAATCCCTTGGATTGATTATTCACATTCACCAAACATACTGCTCCTTTTCACACTTTGCATAGAACATATATTACACAACACACTTATAAACAAGAAAAGCATCTTTCCTTTATACCCTATCTTCAAAATAATTCCTTGAGTCAGCCTTGAGGCTTTCCCAATTTATTATAATAAGATAATTTATTAATTCATAATTACAATGAAACTGTTGGCTCGCAATATATACAAAACTTTGTACATGTGACTTCAAGACTTGTGCACTTGCTGATGTCACCATCAAACTATCTTCTATCATTGATTGACCATGCATCACCAAGTTCTATATCTACTATAAGATATAATAGGATCATTAGAAACTACTTTCCATGCACTCTATCTCTGCACTATTCTATGTAAATCACTTATAACTTCTGTACATCTTCGACTTAGACTCTGTGCATTTAACCTCATCATCAGCACATAAGGTACAACATATTCTTAACCACACTTCACTAATACATAAAAACTTTGTCTATATAGGTATATCTCTATCTGCTACTCTAAAAATCTTCATAGACTTACTACTATTTTAACATCAATGACAAACACAATCATGAATGTAACATGTCAATACTCTCCAATACTTAGGATACTACCTAAAAGGAATACCATCAACATTCATGCTAAAAATTTCCCCCTTTGGCATTGATGGTAGCATAGATGAAAAACATCTAAATTCCAAGAATACCAAACAATACTCTGCTATTGTTACTGTTCTCATCTTTTCAAATCCTCTTCATCAATCAAATCTAAAAAACCTTTGGAACACTTGTTGTTTTGAATCTTCATGAATCTTTCTAAATATCGTTAATAATTTAGAGATTTTCATGCACTCTTCTCCCCCATACACTCTTAGGAGATGCACTCTTCTTCCCCATACATACTTAAGAGATGCTATGTTTTTCATGCACTCTTCTCCCATATTAACATCAACAAAAAATACCTCATTATATCAATTGTTTCTCAAAGACTTTAACAAGCTCAAGTGTCTAAAAACATTGTTCAATAACAAGTACCAAGAGTCCTCAATGACTCTTCTAATCACAGATGCTCCCCCATATAGGAAGCATCAAATTTTAGTCTAGTCTAACAATAGTGCTCTGTACCACTAGACTTATGCAATTTATACATCATCTACTCTGAAGTAGGCAATGACATAACCCCAAGCATACCTCTCAAGTACTCAAATGCATCTTTAGGTAAAGGCTTTGTAAAGATATCTTTAATCTTATATTAGTACTAATATACTCCAATCTAATCTATTTTTCTACCACCTTCTCTCTTAGAAAATGATACTTAATAGATATATGATTAGTCTTAGTATGTAATACAAAATTCTTAGACATACTCACTATACTTGTGTTATCACAGTATCTGAGAATAGGTTCTAAAAATTCTATCTTAATGTCTTTCAACATCTACTTCATCCACATGACTTGATTACAATTATTTTTTGCTATACATACTCTAACTCAATTATACTCTACGAGATATAATCTTATTTCTTGCTTAGCCAAGAAACCAATCTTCCTGCAAGAAAGAATTCTCTACCACTACTACTCTTTTTGTCATCCATACTGCCTACCCAATCTGAATCAATATATGCACATAGAATGAAATCACTCAATCTGTCATGCCATATTCCATAATCAGATGTCCCCTTCAAATATCTAAATATCTTTTTAACTATTGCATATTAATACTCCATAGGATCAGCTTGAAATATAGCTACAATCCCAACTACATTTTCTATATTTGGTCTGGTGTGTCAAATATTGTAAACCTCCAATCATGGATCTATACTTCTTCTGCTCAACTATAGGTATGTCATCTTTGCTAGATAACTTGTGACCAGTTATCATTGGTGTACCAATAGGCCTACAAATTTCCAAGCCAAATCTCTTCAAAAAGTCTTTCAAATACTTAGCATGTGAAATAAAAATGCCATCACTATTTTGCACAATCTACAAACTTAGAAAAAACTTCATTTCTCCTATCATGCTCATCTCAAACCCATTCTTCATTTCTTCAGCAAACTTATCACTTGCTTCATCATTACCTCTAAATATTATGTCATCAAAAAATATTACTATTTTCAACAAATAATTCTTTATTTCTTTTAGATACAAGTGACTGTCTACTGTACCTTTAACAAATCCAAGCTTTGCCAAATAACTGTCCAACCTTGCATACTAGGTTCTAGGTTCTTGTTTTAGAACATATAGATCTTTCTTCAGTCTACATACCATGTCTGTTTCTTTTGTCAGAGTGAAAACTTCAGGCTGCTCAATGTATACCTCTTCTTCAAGTTCTCCTTTTAGGAAGGTTGATTTTTCATCCATCTGATACACATTGAATTTCTTGTTCACTGCATAAGACAAGAACATTCTTACTACTTCCATAATGGCTACATGGGGCATATGTTTCCTCATATTCTATTCCTTCTTTTTATGAATATCCTTTACACACAAGTCTATCCTTTTTCCTTACAACTTTTCCTTGTTCATTCATCTTGTTTTTGAATACCCATTTGGTTCCAATAACATTCTTTTCTTTAGGTCTTGGAACTAATTCCCATATTTTATTCTTCACAATTTGATCTAATTCTTCCTTCATTGCTTGAATCTAATGTTCATCTTTATAGGATTCATCTGTACTCTTAGGTTCAACTTGAGAACTCAAACATATCTCTTCATTAACTATATTTCTTGTCATCACTCCTTTGTCTTTGCTTCCAATTATCTACTTTGGAGGGTGATTCTTTGTCAAATTCCTATTAGAAGTAGGAGTTTCTAACTCAAATCTTATATCTTCTATTGGTTCAAATCTTTCTTCTCTTTTCTCAACAACTTACACATCATGTTGTAGATCATTGTTAGTCTCAAAGAAAATTTCTATATCCTATCTAACACTCTAGTATTATCTTCTTCTTCATTAGAATTGTAATCCATCATCTTTTCCTTAACTCCAAATTTTTTATCAACTTTTACATCTGTGCATTCAACTATATCCTCAGTTCTATGGTTGAAATATCTATAAGCTTTACTCTTCAATGAATAACCAAGAAACATACCTTCATCACTTCTTCTATCAAACTTACCAATATCATCATCTCTCTTTATATAACATTTCCTTCCAAATATTTTGAAATACTTTATTGGGTGTGAATGACCAAACCATAATTCATAAGGAGTCTTATTCATACCTTTTATGATTTGTACTCTATTCATAGTGTACACTGCTGTATTGACTGCTTCTCTCCAAAATATCTTAGATACACCATTCTCAAACATTCATTTCTCTTGTTACCTCTACTACTGATCTTTTTCTTCTTCCAACAATCCCATTCTACTCAAGTGTCTTGGGTGAAGACAACTATCTCTAGATTCCATTCTCTTCACAAAATATGTTAAACTCTCTAGAGGTAAAATCTCCTCCTCTATTAGATCTCAAATATTTTATCTTAACACTGTAATACCCCAAAATTGGCACATTTCCATATTAACCAACTTTGGTTTATTCAACTATTTCTAAGTCCTATTTTACTAGGCAATTCTAATTCTAATAATCGCTAATTGACCTAGGTGTCAAATGAAAAAAACCATAATTTACATTAATCATATTATTTATTTAATTCCTAAATATCGACTCAAATTAGCTACACAAACCTATTGATTTAATTTAATTTAATTAGAAGTGTTCTACTTTAATTAAATTAAAATCACCTCTTTAGCTAATATACAAAGGAATTAAATACATTTAATTTAATAAGATATCTCCTCTTTTTAATTATTAAATTAGTTAAAGTTATCCATTTATGAGGTCATATTCTATTTTATTAAATTAAATATTCACTCAAAAAAAGGAACCAATCAGCTCCTTTTATCACTCAAAAAGGTAGTTAGTTAGCTCCTTTTATCACTCAAAAGGCACTCAATTAACTCCTTTTATCACTCAAAAGGCACTTAGTTAAATCCTTTTATCACTCAAAAAGGACTCAGTTAACTCCTTTTATCACTCAAAGGCAACCAGTTAACTCCCTTTTCATAAGGAAGTTACCTTTATGACTAGCTCTCATCTTCACTCTTGACCGTCCATTTCAGTTAATTTGACCGTTGATCACCTCTTGGATTCTATAAAAGAAGCTCTCCATTCCTCATTACAGAGGATGAATTTTGGAATGTGTCAAATTTATGCTGAAATTCTTACTCACTTTTCTCACATTTGCATAGCTTTATTTCTTTCATTGTAATATCATTTAGATTTTAAATATGCATCCATTTAGCATACTATGCTTCTTCATCTCTTAGATTAATAATTGCATCTCTCATCTAGATTAATTGCACTTTCATTTAGCTACATAAATCCTTCATTCTAGAGGTCCAGTTGCCTACTTCTAATTCTGAGAGCAAAGGCATAATCCTTCTAGTTAGAAGGCAACATGTCACTCTATTAGACTTTTCAAATAAACAATACAATGTTTATTTCGGGATGATTTCATAAGTAATGACCATGTTGAAGTGTATGAGAGGATTGTAATACCCCAAAATTGGCTCATTGCCATTATACCAATTCTGGTCTATCTGATCAATTCTAAAGTCCTATTTAATTAGGAAATTCTCATTCTGATTACTACTTGACTTAATTGTCAAATGCAAAAAAAGCCTAAATCTGCATTAATCATGCTCTTTATTTAATTCCTAAAGTATGAACTCATATTAGTCACGTTAAGCCTACTGATTAAGATTTAATTTAATATAAAGTATTTACACTTTAATTAAATTAAATTATATCCTAAGACTAATGTACTAGGGATTAAATTTATTTAATTTAAATATTTATGCTTGTTTTAATTAATTGAATATGATTGTTCAATTAAATAGAAAATGCATTTATGAGATCATATCTCACTTTATTAAATTAAATAATATCTTCAAAATCTTCTCTTCAGTTCTAAATGGAAACTTTGAGTGAACTATCTCTCTAATTGGAATCAATCAAGTTAACTTGATCTCACACCCATGGCAAGTTCAGTTAACTGCTCATCACACTCAGATTAGAAATAGTTCACTTCACCTCCAGAAGGAAGTTTCCATCTTAATTGAATCTTTGCTTCAATCATGACCATTGATCCAAGTTGATCTCACCCATTGATGGATTCTAGGAATTCTATTTAAGGGACTCCTAATTCCTCATTAAAGCGGGTTGAATTGAATTGATATCAAGTTGCTGTTGAAATTCATACTCACTTAGCTCATGTATTTGCACACATTTACATTCCTAGCTTAATCTCATTTAATTTAAATATGCATATGCTTAATCTAGTTTCCTTTACATGTTTTAGATTAAGTGCATATCTCATTTTAGATTACATTGCATTCTCACATAGGTTAGCTGCATATCAAATCCTTCATTCTTAGAGGGTTTGGTTTCATAAGCCTCATCTTTGAGATATTAAATAGGAAAAATCCCTTTAGATAGGAGGCAACAGGTCACACTGTCAAGTTTTCTAGATGAACAATTCAATGTTTATTTCAGGATGACTTTGCAGGTAATGACCACGTTGAAGTGTGTGTGAGGTTCAAAGGCCCGCATTTCATACATACATTTTTGGTGCCCACTGAAGGGTCAAAGAAATCAATTTCTCTGCCTCATTTGCATTTTTTAATGTTATTTTAGTTTTCTACCCGTACTATTCTGTACCAATACTCGAATCTTTGCTCAAGACATTCCATTTTCACATGAGGATTTGAAAGTTCTCACGCAAAGTTTTAGACCATATCATGCAAAAAAGTGCCCCATTACGCAAGTCTTTGCATGACACATCATTTTCTTGTGCGACTCAGAGAAAGATTTTGCGAGACCTTGAGCAAGATTTCACGTAAAAATTTGCAACAATAAGTTCAATTTCAACATTTTTCAACATTCTATTCGTTGAATTTTGCTAATGTGCTTTTCTTGGAATCTGTGTTGTTATGTTTCTCTGATTTTCTATAGCTTAACTATTGTCTACAAGACATTTTGATGAAGATTCCTTATAAAACCCACTCAAACAAAAACTGACCCTTGTTTGCAGGATGATTGCCGAAGATACATTTGATGAGGACCATTTGAAAAAAAAAATACTCATAAAATAACGTGTCTTCTTTATTGCTTTCAAAAAATAGATTAATTAGGGCTTGTGAACTTCTTAGGGTGCAAGATGGAAGAATAGGGGATTATGCTCTTCACCACTTGGAGGTCGTGACCAAGGGTGAATTAGAAACCTAGACACTTCTGAAAGATGACATTCTAAGGGAGGCAAGTAGCTTAGTGGTTCTTCAGTGCTTGTTCTTTTCTATGATGAGATGATGGTTTCCTTTTAAGGGAACCAAAATCTTTAGGAAGAATACGTGTGGATTGATTAAGCTAAGTGGGTAATTAATCTATTCTGTGTGTTTGGGCGAGAAAATAAGGTATAGGTTTATGCTTTTTCCCCTTGAGGGAAATTAGAAACTGAAACCCTTAAATCTAGACCACCAATCTGTGTCAATCCTTTAGAGGGCCTGTCGGAGTGATCCAACCTTCAGGAATGACCCAAGTGAGCACACTCCTTTTGCCAGAGATTCCAACTCACTATAATCAAGATGCTTTGTAGAGCGAAAGACTCCAAATTTGGATTAATTTCTTTCCCTTTATTCTTGATATTGCATATCAAGGGGAAGCTCTATCTGTGTACTGGTCAGTGCCAGCCCCTAGCTTGCTAAGAATGTAGTGTGCACTTTCAGATGCTAGTGTTTGTTGCTAGTCTCAACTCCACTTGTAGAGCCACTGGGAATTAATATGAATGGAAGCCAAGTAAAAACCTTTTAGTTATAAGCCACCCGGTTCGCCTCTAAAAGGAGGCATAATCTTTGTGCAAGGAGGGGGAAGAATCTCTCCTATAGAACTCACCATAGGCATGCTACTGGATGTTTGAAGGTGGTATAGATGCTCATCCCCTACCATAAGGGAACTAATTCAACATATATTATTAAGCCCTTTGAATATACCAAAAACATGGGTGCCCTCTAGGGGGTGACATGACTGTGTGAGGTACACACATGCGCATAAGATGTGAGACAAAAGTTTTTCCTTCTCTACCATTTTCTATTTCTAGGGATAAAGTGTATTTTTTATCAAGTCTTCAACATGTCCAAACTTTCTCAAACAAACTAAGAGTCAAGACTCCCTTGTCCCTCTAAGTTGCTTTGTCCTCAGTTGGATTGTATTCAACTACTGCTTGTTTCCCACTATCTTATTTAAACACTTTGTCTTGGTTGAAACTTAAACATCTATCCAAACAATTTTAAGAGTTAACCTTGTTGTCTATTCAACAAATTAGTCCAACTAGCCTATCAGTCTATCCAAATAGTCAAGAAATCTCTTCGAAATCCAATGCTATTGTCAATCTGGTCTTGATTTTTGCACACAGACTTGTATTTTCTCATGCGAGAATTCATCTTTTCACATGAGTCAATTCAGGTCTTCACATGAGATCTTGCATATACCTGCACAAGATCTTGCCAACTATCTTTGCTATCCTGTCACTTCTTCATGTGAGTCAAAGAAAGTCTTTGTATGAATTCAAATTACTGTTATGAGTCTTTGCATGACTTGGTAAACTTTCTCACGTGGCTCACCAAGAATCTTTGTGCGAGACCTTGCTCTAAAATTGTTAAATCAACTTATTTGACCAATCTATGAGCTATATTTAGTATGTTTACTGCATTAAGTTGTCTTTCCTCTGTCTAAAAATAGTCCCAAATAGCGACACTTTGCTTAGCTGAAGACTTGTGTCTTGTGCTTTGACTAGTCTCATCTCTTAAGTTGTCTTCACCCTTCATTCTTTAGTGCTTGTCATGCTTTGAGCTACATTGGTCATAATCTTTGGCTGTTCTAGCCTTTAAATTAGACTATTTGTGCCTTAACAGTCAACATTCTTACTTTGTCCTTTTTTTTGGAGACTTAGTCCTAGTACAGTGCTTGCCCAAGTTTTTTTTCTCTTTGCCCTTATCTATGATTATCACAACAAGGAGTGGCAACGTGTTTTATCCTCTTAGATTTAGGCAAGGTTGTGCTAGGGGTTGTAATCACGGAAGAGGTTGTTTACCTTTTGTTACATAGTTTGCATCTAATTCGTCTAGTGAGACATCTTCATGATCTCCCTCACCTGTTAGGTTACCTCGAGTCCAACAATTTTTTTTCATAAACTTGCAACAAACTAGGAATCCTTTGTATCAAGAGGATACTAAGACAGGTAGAGGTCCTGTATCTCCAAACATGATGTCTAACTTCATTTTCAAAGGACCTTTTGAAACACAACATACTAAAATTGAACATTTTCCTACAATGACTAATTGTGAACTTGAACATGGTAGTCACAGTAGACATCAAGAACCACCTAGGAATGACAAAGAGAAAGAGAAATACCATGACACTAATGAGGAACAGGAAGAGGTGGAAATACTCCTTGGACACATAGCCAAATGTCGAAGAGACAAAAACTTTCAAAAGGTCATGGGAATCCTACTCAACAAAGAGAAAGAAAAGTACTTTCTCAAACTTTCCCAAGAGAGAGCTAAGTTGCCCTCTCATTTCAATCTGGAAACAATTATCACACCTGAAGAAGAAACTAAGACTTCTAAAATCCAAAAACAATTGAAAATTATGCAAGACCAACTAGCTTAGATGATGCATGAGAAAGAGAAACCTGCAAAAATGTATACATTAGATACTCTTTATCCATTTCCATTTGACAAAAGTGTAAACATGCCTCCTTTCCCATGAGGCATAGAGCTACCTAAGTATGACATGTACTTTTGCACCACTAATCCCCAAGATCACTTGTAGGAGTTTGGCTCCTTGTCTATGGAGTTTATACATGATCAGACATACCTCATGTGTTTATTCCCTAGGAGCCTAGATGGTCAAGCTTTGGAGTGGTTCTCACACTTACCTCCTAGTATCAAGATGTTTGATGAAATTGCCAACTTATTTGTCCAACAGTATTCTCATAACATTCAACACACTTTCAACATTCTAGATCTATGCAACCTTAAGCAAAAAGTCAGAGAACCTTTTCTCACTTTCCTCCAATGATGGAGACAACTTTACATTAAGTATTCACGCAAAATTTTAGAAATGAAAAAGCTTGACATCTTCACTGATAATCTTCTACCTAATTTTTGATATAGAGTCCAACTTCAAGGTCCATGTACTTTTGAAGACATGATTACACAGGCTATTAGCATCAAGGAATTTATGGTCAAGAAAGGTGAATTCACTCTTTAGAAGGACACAAAACAAGGTTCCACTTCCAATAGGGATCAAACCAAACATGTTAACAAGAATTGAGAAATTGTACATGATGGAGTCATTGACAATGTCACCCCCAAACCTACTAAGGCGGCATTTAATCTCACAAATAGCCTCAATGCAGCCAAAAATGATGAGAAGCCTCCTCTTGACAACAAGACATCTGAGAACAAACCAAGAAACTCATGGGCCACACACCCTAAGAGAGAATATATAGCCTTGGGTGAACCTTTGGATGTGGCTTACAAAACATTGCTACAACACAAGCTTATTTCACCAATGGACAATTCTTGTCCCTATGATCCACAACCACATCCACCATGATGGAGTGAAACCTCATTCTATGAGTATGACCAAAATAAGGGACACAAAACTAGCAACTGCATAAACTTGCACCATATAGTTTAGGACATGATTGATGCTGGTGAACTCATGGTAGATGGACATAACAAAAACTTAGATCACAAGGCATTCAAAGAGCCTTTCCTAGCCTATGAAAAAGGAGAGACTTTGAAACCAAAACCCAACAATAAGGTCAATTGTACATATTCAAATGATGACAATGTGATCAACATGGTTGAACCTATAGATTTTGAATACTATGACATCATTACCATTATGGACAAATAAGATAATGATAAACCCAAGAAACCATTTGTCTTGAGGGACCCTACCCCCAACATAATGGATAACACACCCTTGCAACACTATGCTAATGCTATTGCTCTTGCACCAAGTTGGTGCTTAAAGGCCCTACGTCTTCTACTTTTGATCTCAAACAACACAAAGACAAAGCCCTTGTTGGACCATCTGGTAAAGGTGCAAAACCCACAATGAACTCAATGACAACTAGTTATAGTATTCTTAATCAACTAAAATGAACTAATGCTCAGATTTCCATCTTTGAGTTACTTAAAATCTCGCCTGCTCATAGGTAGATTCTGGACAAAGCCCTCATTGAGGAAAATGTTCCTCAAGATCTTGATCTTGAGTGATTTCAATCCATGGTAGGTCACTTGAACTCACCTTATCTTATGACCTTCTCTGAGGAGGATGATAACTTGTTGAGTCACCCACACAATCAACCTCTGCACATCGAGGTTATGATCCATCAAACACGTGTTTGTCGGGTACTCATCGATAACAGTGCTGGCCTAAATATTATCTCTATTGCTCTACTTAGACAATTGAATTATTTTGAGGACTCTATTGATCCTCAACATAAGATCAACATCAAAGATTATGATGAAGTGGAACAAAGGTCTCTAGGTCTTGTGGTCTTACTCATTCATGTCGGTCTTGTAGAAAGGGATGTCACCTGTCAGGTGCTTGACATTCCCTTGGCTTACAACATTTTGTTAGGACAGCCATGGATACATGAGATGTGCATTGTGCCATCCACATATCACCAATGCATCAAGTTTCCATTTTGTGGCTCCAAAGTTACTATTCCTACCACTACTAGCTATACCTGCAATATGCTCAAAGCTGCGAAAACTTTTGTCCCTGCTAATTGTGAATCCACTGATTATCATGACAATAAGCTGAAACAAATCAAGTAGTCATTCAAACTGAAAGAAATTGGCATGGGAGAGTATCATATTGAACCAGTTCTGTCATTAACAACTCTCCCAGAGTCTCCTCGGCATTATGGGAGACCCACAGAGGCAAAGAAGCTCTTCGTGCTGACACCTCAGACCAAGTATAATGGCACTTTCATCAAGGCTACAATTTCCTTAGAGGATGAAAGTGAAAATAGAGCCATTGCTGCATGGCTTTACAAAGAAGAGGCTCCAATAGATTTAACAGAGCAAGCTTGAGAAATCACTCCTGAGGAATATGGGCCTGGTCTAAGGCTTATGAAGTGTTTTGGTTACAAGGGAACTGGCCCTATTGGGTGCAATAACAATGGCCTATTTGATTCTATCAAAGCAACAACTTGAAGCAACAGTGATACAACTAGTCTATGATTTAAGAAGGTTCCTTTTCATTTGGGACCTAATAAATTCATACCAGAACCTGAGAGTTCATCTGGAAATGAGTCACAAGCTGAGTAAGATACTCAAGAGGAACAATCTAATGATGAGGATTCCCATCCTCATCCTATTCCTCATGATCTTGCTAAATTCTTCGCTGATCCAAATGAATTTGTGCCATGTGTTATTATTGTGGATGATACCAATGATTCTTCTAAGGATAATACTGAGCAACTCAAAGATCATTTAGAAAAGGGAGAGTCTAGTCAGTCATTATGTATTGAGTATTTGTGTAAGAACCTAGATGATGAAGGTGAGTATGTCCCTATCATTGTTGGGGAGTTCTATAGTCTCTCGCCATGTAGCATTGATTCTAAGGAATATGAGTTTGACTCTCTTTTAGAAGTGACTACTGATAAAGACATTGACCAAGTGCATATCTATGAAAATCAAATCAAAGCAGTTAAAACATCTGGGGTTAGGTTGGATGGGTTTGATCCAACTAGTGTCCTAGAGTCATCAATTGCTGACATTCATACTTAGAGGCATTAGAACACATCTGTGGACAGAGTCACCATAGGTCTCGAGTTGCTAGTCCAAGCACTTAATGACTATACTATGAATGCAATTGAACCAGCCACCACTCTCACTCACACATCTTGAGATTATAGACTAGAACCCTAATGCATCTAGCGAAGTCCCCACGTTCTAGAATGACTATGCTCTTGCCTGCTACCTAAACACTATTGAACCTGTAATGTCTTCCACCAATGAGAAAAGTGTCAACATGACTGAAGTTGACATCAAATATCTCAGTCATACAATTAAAAAGAAAAAATGCAAAGTGTCTGATGGTGAAAACCAAATTGCGGCAGTGTCGAAACCCAAAAAAGTAAAAATAAAAGATGTATCCAAGGGTGAAAACCTCTCTGAGGCACTCGTAGATGAGATATTTGATGCACTTCTAAGTCAGTTTTAGGAGAGATCATTAGTGTTGATAGAGCCAACACAACCAATTAATCTAGGCACAGAAGTACATCCTCATATTATACATCTGGCATAGTCACTGTCACCTGAAGAAAAGGAAGAATTCATTTCCTTTTTCAAAGAAAAGAAGATAAATTTTGTTTGGACATACTCTGATATGCTAGGACTAGATCTTGATCTTATCATGCATCACTTGTCCATAGCACTAGGCATCAAACCAGTTAAATAGAAACTTTGGAAAATGCATCCTCACGTTGCATTGCTCATCAAAGCGAAACTAGAGAAACATCTAAAAGTTGGTTTCATCTGAGCAATTGATTATGTTGAATGGATATCCAATATTGTTCTAGTCTCCAAGAACGATAAATCTATTAGGGTTTGTACTAACTTTCGTGATCTCAACTTGGCATGTCTTAAGGATGATTTTTTGCTTCGTAATATTGATATGATAGTGGACATGACGGTTGACTATGAGATGCAATCACTTATGGATGGGTTTTTTGGATACAATCAGATAAAAATTACACTAGAAGACTAGGAGAAAATGATTTTCACATGTGCATGGGGAACCTTTTTCTAGAATGTAATTGAAGAATGCTAGTGCTACATATCAAAGGGCTATTACTACAATTTTCCATGATATGATGCATAAGACCATGGAGGACTATGTCGATGATACCTTGGTCAAAAGTGCTAAATGCAATACTCATCTACAAGATTTGGGACCCATCCTAGATTGTATGGAAAAATTCAACCTTCGGCTCAATCCTAAGAAATGCACATTTGGTATCACATCAAGAAAGTTGCTAGGATACATCATCTCTACAAAAGGAATTGAGGTGGATCTGAAGAAAGTATAAGCAATAATAGACATGCCACCACCTCAGAACATTAGTCAAATGAGAGGACTACAAGAAAGGCTCCAATCTATTCATAGTTTTATGTCAGAGTTGGTAGATAGATCACAACCCTTTACACAGACCTTACATAAGGGTGTGAAATTCAATTAGAGCCAGGATTGTGAGCAAAGCTTAACACAGATCAAACAATATCTTGTCAATCTGCCAATCCTAATGCCTCCTATCCATGGGAAGCCTTTGCTTTTATACATTTCAGCAACTAAAACATCTCTGGGAATCTTATTGGCTAGAGAAGACAACGACAACAAAGAAAGAGCTATCTATTACTTGAGTTGCACACTGATCTCTTATGAGAGGAACTACATCATCATTGAAAAAGCTTGCTTGGTAGTTGTCTTTTCTTCCTAGAAGTTGAGATACTACATGCTTTCCCACACTATGTGGCTCGTGGCTAAAATAGATCCACTAAAGTACTTGCTCAGTAAGGTAGCTCTCACAGGAAGATTGGCTAAGTGGGTTATGATACTAAGTGATTTTGACATTCAATATGTTGAATGCAAAGCTATCAAGGGACACACGATTATAGATTAGCTGGCCAATGCACCTATGTAGAGTCTCTTGCTGATGAACATTGATTTCCCTGATGAGTCAATTTTGACATTCACACACCAAACATGGGTTATGTTCTTTGATGGGTCCTTCACACAACAAGGATCAGGTGCTAGATTACTCTTCATTACACCACAAAGATATTGATTGCCCAAAGTGTACAAGATTCTATTTTCTTGTACAAACAATATTGCTAAATATGAGGCTTTGATCAATAGCATGAAAATTGTAGCTAAATAGAGAGTCAATCAGTTAGACATCTTTGGTGACTCTCAGCTTGTCATCAATCAGGTTAATGATGTGTATCAACAAAGGATGAAAAATTAATTCCTTACAAGTGCATGGTTGATGACTTGAAGAAGTATTTTGCACACATTACCCTTCAGCAAGTTCCTAAAGTAGATAATAAAGCGGCTAATGCCATGGCTACTTTGGTCTCCCTGCTACAGAGGCCTGAAAATGACCTCCAACATGAGTTCTTGGTGGAAGCATTACACTACCCAGCCTATGAAACCCCTGATTCTAGGATGATCTATTCTATTGCAGGACAAGAATCATTCCGCTACCATCACATTTATTCCTATCTCCACAATCAAACTATTCTAGAACATCTGATCCAAAATGAGAAATGTTACCTAATCCATAATGCTTCACATTATGTTATTGTTGCTAATGATTTGTATAGGAGAGGCCTCAATGGAACACTCCTTAGGTGTTTAGAACCCAAAGAGTCCAAACGTGCACTAATTGATGTTCATGAGGGCATTTGCGGATCTCACTCAAATGGCCTGACACTAGCTCACAAACTCCTTAGAGTTGGTTAATATTGGCCTAAAATAGAGCAAGAAGCTATCAAGTATGCTAGATCCTACATGCAATGTTAGCTACATGGGAATTTGATCCACGCTCCAACCAGAGAGCTAATTCCCTCTACTACAACATGGCCATTTCAATAATGGGCCTTTGACTTGGTGGGTCAGATCCATCCAACCTCTTCTAATGGACATAAGTTCATTATCACAGCTACAGATTACTTCACAAAGTGGGTAGAGGTAGTACCTCTCTTAGTCACCACTGGAAAAATTGTAGCTCTTTTTATCCCAAACTATATCATCTGCAAATATGGTGTACCGTCCTCAATTATTACTAACAATGGAGGACAATTCAAGAATAAAGACCTCAAGGAACTATGCAAGAAATTCAAAATCACACAACATTGGTATTCCATTTACTACCCCCAGGGTAATGGCTAGGCTAAGGCATCCAATAAGGTGATCCTCAAAATCCTTCATCACACAGTTAGCAAATCAGGGAAAGATTGGCATCTCTAGATTAATCCAGCCTTGTGGGCATATAGGACAAGCATCAAAAATCCAATGGGCATGACTCCCTTTGCTTTGGTGTATGGGGTGTATGTTGTGCTTCCAATAGAGGTCAAGATTCCTACCTTGAGAATCTCTATGAAGGGTCTTATTATTGGTGATGACTATAGGATAGCTTGGCTTCAAGAGCTAGTGTTACTGGATGAACATAGATAAGTGGCGTGTGATCATATGTGAGCATATCAATAATGACTGTCAAGAAGCTACAATTGGAGGGTCAAGCCATGTGACTTTTAGTTGGGTGATCTGGTCCTAAGAGAGAACCCTAAGAATCAATACCAATGAGTCCAAAAAGGGAAGTTTGAACCAAACTAGCTCAATCCTTACATCATTATTGCAGTATATGGATCCAGTGCCTACCAGCTTTCCAAAACTAAAGGAGAAGCACTTAAGGAACTTGTCAACACTCTCCACCTGAAGTGGTTTTACAGTTGATCTAGTATCAGTAGCTCTTTGTACATATCTATATGTCCTGAAAAAAAATCATAAAAATCAGAAAAAGTGCTAAAAAAAAAATTGTTACCCTGATGAAAACCTAGCAATAGGTGACTTGGTAACACCAAAAAAAATGGAAAAATAAAAAATACAAAAGAAGAAGAAGAAAAATACAAAAAAATTGAAAAAAACAGAAAAGTGCCATTGGTAAAAACTTGGAAATAGGCACGATGGTAGCAAAAAAGAGAAATTTTTTCCAAGAAGGTGAAAACTTGGTAAATAGGTACCTCTTGTTCCCAATGCTCTATCTTGCAATGCATCTTCTAGCTTTTTGTACAGTTGCTTTACTGCTTTTCCTGCTTTCCACTCATGTATCCATGGATTGAGTCTTGTCACAACTCAGGGGCATACCCCTTTATTGTCACTCCTTTTGAGATTCTCCTCATAGAATCTCTTTTGTAGTAGTCACCAGTCATTCTAGCTATGTCTACCTACTATCACCGATATCACTCCTTTCAAGATTCTCCTCATAGAATCTCTTTCATGACAGTCACCAAGCATTCTATCTATGTTTGTTTACTATCACCAGTGTCACTCTTTTCAAGATTCTCCTCATAGAATCTCTTTCGCAATAATCACCAGTTGTTTTAGCTATGTCTGTCTACTGTTGCTTGGGTGATGTTTCTAGATTCCTTTATGAAAGATCTCTTTTGTGTTAGTCACTAGTCATCTTGGCTATGTCTATCTACTGTTGCTCAGTCCTCCTAGGTTCTTCACCTTGAAGATTCCTCTTTGACCTCAGTCACTAGTCGCTCTGACTATGTCTGCCTACTGTTGTCACCATACTAAAGAGATTTCTTTCAAATATGTTCTAGACACTAATACTTGACATCAATCCTATAACACAAAAATGAACGCAAAATGACATACTTGTTTGGATATGCTGAGCATTTTTTTCTTTGTTTGCTTTATCATGTCTCCTCGAGCAACTCAATGATGTCATTTCTAACTAGAGAAGTAATGACTGGGGGCATGATCTTTTCTTTACTTTCTATCTATAGTTTAGTTCCAATTAGTTGACATATTCCTATAAGAGGGGTGTCCACTATAAGAGCCTCCATCTCATATTGGATGGCCGGGTGTACCTTGACTCCTTTTAACAGATATGCTAATAATGTTGGTTCTTCTCCTTGTTTATTAGAGTGAACTCTTCATGCTACAGTATATATTGATACTCGTCCTGCTAAGTGAATGTACAGGTCACTGTGAGTATACCTAGCACATTTCTGTCTTCGGTTATGAATGCAAGGGTCATTGCGGATAGAATACTTAGCATAAGATGGATTTCTTGTGTGTTTGGTGTATCTTCCATGCAAGTAATATTTTGGTCATCCTAGCACTTATTCTTTGATGCTTATGTTAACTTGCTATATTAAAAGGGACAAATTTTCTGGTCATTCAAGCTTCTTATGCCTCGAATGCTTACATTTAATCTCGACAAACCTATGACATATGTCCTATTCATATTTCCATGATTGTAAAGTCAGTGGTAATTGTATGATGTTTAAGTTTCATTTATGTCCAGTGATGATAAATTTGTGAGGTTCGGTAACCAAACCTAGAGTTGCATTTAATATAGTCTTGCATCACATAACTCACTTGCATAAGCTCACGATTCAGTAGCAATTCTATCTCTATTCTTCATGATGAGGGATTCGGGGTCTCCTCAAATGTATCCAAATTTTCCATGACTACACAAGTGTTTGGTTCATTGATTTATGCTCTACGATGGAATACCTATCACTATCAAGCAAAAACATGTAACACTGCATGAGATGTCAGTTCATTTCCATATGCATTGCATCCATAAACTCATATCATCTACTCTACCTAATCATAATCACATCACATCAAAGTGAGCATGTATCCATTACATGACACATTCATCTCATCAATATCTCATGTACATCAAAGTAAAGTAGACACAGACAATGACATGTACACAGGGATACTCAGCTCAAAATCTCGTATATATATATATATATCAATAAAATGTGTCAGTACAAAAATGGGTGCTACTTGAGTGCTATCGATCCAAATCATACAAAATGGTGCTGGCACACCAATGGATACATAGCTAGAACCAAAATTGGGGATCAAAGTAATCAAGAACTAACTATGGCCTATGCCATCACTCCTTGCAGTTGGAGGAGGGGGAGGAGGCGACATATTTGGTCTTGCTAGAGGATGAGCACCCCCAAAATCTTAGGCATATTGGGAAAATCAAGGAACCTATTGAGCCTCATCGGGCACAACTATAGAGTATGCTAAGAAATAATAAGCTTCTTGGGCTATCTGTAATCTAACCTCATTCTATAGCATCTTTGCCCTCCACTTGGCTATCTATACTTGCTTTCGTAGTCTAAGGATCTCCTGATCTCACTTAGCTAGTCATGCATCTCTCACTGCCACTACAATCTGTAACTCTGATATGTGCAAAAGCCTACTGGATCTACTCCCTCTATCATCAAAACATCTCTAAGGATCCTATGGTGGGCTGCTCCTACATCTCCTCATCGATCATCTCAGGTGCCTACTCAGTGGGTGCTTGCTCCTCCACCCTTAGCCTCTGTCACTGTCTCTGCCCTCTGCCACTTCCCCTAGCCCCTAGATCTGATCCCATCTACCATGTAGGGATCTCTACTTGCCTAACCCTCTACCTCACCTCTGGTAGTTGGCCTTGTGGTGCCTATTGCTAGGGAGTCTGCTGTGGGGGAGCTTGCTACTACTCTGCTGGTGCTTGCTGTGGGCTTGGCACTACTCCCCCCAAGGGATCTATAAATCTTGGGATAGGGTGACCAATAAGATATGCCCTGATATGCTGCCATCATCCTTACATCTGCTACCTCTAGATGGTAGTCCCACTGTGTCACAATTAGGTTGTGCATATTGATCATTGATTGCCCTGCATCTAGCCTCACTGGCCATCCTTGTGTTAGATCCTTTACGGCTCACGCATAGGCATAAAACTCCTAGGAGATGTCCTACTACCTCCCATACTACCTCCATACTCAATTGATGGCAAACCACTTGATGATCTATGTAGTCCTTCCCACTAGCGACCGTGAGCTAAAAATCTAGCTGAGCTCCCTAGGAGCATCATCCCACTCCTTGATCTCTCACTAGGGCTGCCATATGAAAAAGACCAGGTCATCAAGATGGGACCTCTAGTACTCCATCTTCCCAGGCCTACTTGGGTAATATGTCCTCTATATCTGCAAATGTATGGCTCTGCAGGCTCTCGGGCATCCTCAAAAATTGGTCGTGTCACTAATAGATGCTCCCATGCCCAAACTTGTAAAATGTGCACACCAGCAGCCATAGTCTTTTGCTCATTATGCACTATCTCATACATCACGTAAAACATATGGGAAAGCATGCACTGGCCCCATTTGAATCTCTCTAATGCATCCAACATCCTTTGCAGCATGATCCCCCATCCACACTCCAATCCATGCTACCCTCTATCAGGCACCAAGAAGTAGCTGATGAATATGGCCAAAACTGTAGCCAATCTATGTGTTTGCCCATATGTATGGACAAGCTCATCCCAGGTGATGGCTCATCCAATCACTAACTATCTCCCAAAAATGGTACACAATGCCTTTGTACATGCTCAGGGCACTGTGTCATATGATACTCTTAGCACATGAAATGGTATGCGCAGGATCCTATATATGTCCTTGAAAGTCATAGTCATATCTCCCTGAGGAAGGTGGAAGGTGTTCATTTTTGAATGGAAACACTCCACCAATGTAGTCAACATGCCATGATTCACCAACAATGCTAGGATCTGGCATAGATAAGTTAGTCTCAATCTATCTATATGAGCCATGTCCTCTGCATCTAGGCTCTGCAACAAAGCCCCATACAATGGATAGTGGGATCTAAATGAAACATCATGAAAGACCTTCTGCACACATGAACAAACAACGAAAAGAGAATGGTTAGTACTCGATCAAAAAATTAAAACAATGAAGAAATGAATGCAAAAATAATGCTAAAAATGTAAAAAAAAGCAAATTTTTAACATACTACTGTCACAGGTTTTCCCACGAAGATGTATTTCCTTGCGCGAGAATTTATTTCTTCATGCAAGAATGTATATCTTCACACAAGAATTCATTTCCTCATGTGAGAATGTATATCTTCATGTGAGAATTCATTTCCTCATGTGAGAATGTATATCTTCGCACGAGAATTCATTTCCTTATGTGAAAAAAATGCAAGTTTGTGCACATGCTCAAACCCATGTGCGAAAAGAGACTCTCGCATTAAGAAACAAGTTTTTGCGTAAAGAGAGATAGTCTCGCATGAAAGATGACAACCATCTGCGTGAAATTCCAACATTATTCACACAAGAAGTGGGTATCTCCCATGTGAGAATCCCCACCAACACACACAAAGATATGCTAGGTTGGCAAATCTTTGCGTGAGAAGAGAGAGTCTTCTCATGAGAAAGGATAGTCTCATGCGAAGACTAATGTTGACTACCTAAAAATGTGCTAAAATTGCAATAAATGATCTCAAAATGTGTGAAATAGAAAGTACAAAGGATGGTTATTGATCACTCGTCGGTGGTGCATAGTCTGTCGACCAACTGTGTAGCTGGGAGCACTTGAAACGGTGATACCTCACGTTCACAGCCATACCCCTCTCAGAGCTCAATTCACTAAAAGAAAAAATGCACAAATGAATTAAAAATGACTCCTTAGGCCCTTATACAGGGGTAACCTAATTTCTAAAAGTGCTCTGATTTGTGTGAAAATCAGCCTCTAGCTAATTTAACCATTCTGAATCCATTTTTGAGATCAAATTCAAAATTTGCCACACTTAAGTGCCTCAAAAATGTGTTTTAAAATTTTGGAGACTGACGCAATCAAACGCTTGTGCAGTCCAAATTTTTATGATATTTTGGGATTCTTGGAATCTTTTCAATTCAAGATTCTTCATATTTTTGAACTAGTCAACTCAGGTTAACCATGGCCAATTCTAGTCAACTTTTGGTCAAAATTGGTCTTTTGGACCTCAAAATCATGCCAAATTAACTTTGAATTTTCTTTTGATTGTTCTGATTTCTTCTACATTTTGCTGAATCTTAGATTTCTTCTACATATCTTTATCTACTACTTTATGTCACATTTCTGGTGTGTCATCTTTTGATTTCGCTCCCGAAGGGGCATGATGATTATATCATTGAATCCTTATTACTTGGGGTATCTTGTTCCCGTCTTATGTCCTCATCATTTGGGGCATCTCACCAATAGGGGCATCTTGTTTGCCTCTTTTTGTCATCTTTTTCATCTATTTTATCTTGACATCATTTGATTATAGGTATTGGGACAATCTAAACCTCGACTCTTGAGGATCAAGCCTTGTTCTAGGGATGATTCTATGACTTATAATTTGATCTTGCTATCTTTAATTAATCTTAGGTATCTAGATGTTCTATCTAGATCCTTAAAGATTAAGCTCCATTGTGGAGATAGTCTTTTAAATGCTGTCAATCTTAGGTATCTAGGTGTTCTATCTGGATCCTTAAAGATTAAGCTCCATTCTGGAGATAATCTTTTAAATGCTTATCAATCTCAAGTATCTAGATGTTCTATCTAGACCCTTAAAGATTAAGATCTGTTTTGGGGATAATCTTTTAAATGCTTATCAAATCTCAGGTATCTAGGTGTTCTATCTGGATCTTTAAATATTAAGATCCATTCTGGGGATAATCTTTTAAATTCTTATCAAATCTTAGGTATCTAGGTGTTTTATCTGGATCCTTAAAGGTTAAACTTTGTTTTGATAGAAACCTTTTAAATGCTTATCAATTTAGGTATCTAGGTGTTCTGCTTGGATTCCTTAGGATCAAGCCTTGTTCTAGAGATGGTTCTTAAAAGCTTATCAATTGGTCTTTGTATCATCAACTTTGAAACCAATCTCATCTTTGCATCATGCTTTTTGATTTTCTTTGAATTGAACGTGCTACTCGCACATTCATTCAAAGAGGGGAAAAATGTAATACCCCAAAATTGGCTCATTTCAATTGTACCAATTCTGGTCTATCTGATCAATTCTAAAGTCCTATTTAATTAGGCAATTCTCATTCTCATTATCGCTACTTGACTTAATTGTCAAATGTAGAAAAACCCTAAATCTGAATTAATCATGCTCTTTATTTAATTCCTAAAGTATGGACTCATATTAGTCACATTAAGCCTATTGATTAAGATTTAATTTAATTTAAAGTATTTACACTTAAATTAAATTAAATTATATCCTAAGACTAATGTACTAGGGATTAAATTTATTAAATTTAAATAATTATGCTTCTTTTAATTAATTGAATGTGATTGTTCAATTAAATAGAAAATGCATTTATGAGATCATATCTCACTATATTAAATTAAATAATATCTTCAAAATCTTCTCTTCAGTTCTAAATGGAAATTTGGAGTGAACTATCTCTCGAATTGGAATCAATCTAGTAAACTTGATCTCATACCCATGGCAAGTTCAGTTAACTGCTCATCACACTCAGATTAGAAATAGTTCACTTCACCTGCATAAGAAAGTTTCCATCTTAACTAAATCTTTGCTTCAATCCTGACTGTCGATCCAAGTTGATCTCACCCATTGATGGATTCCAGGAGTTCTATTTAAGGGACTCAATTTCTCATTAAAGGGGGTTGAATTGAATTGATAATTAATTGCTATTTAAATTCATACTCACTTAGCTCATATATTTGCACACATTTACATTCCTAGCTTAATCTCATTTAATTTAAATATGCATATACTTAATCTAGTTTCCTTTACATGTTTTTAGATTAAGTGCATATCTCATTTTAGATTACATTGCATTCTCACATAGGTTAGCTGCATATCAAATCCTTCATTCTTAGAGGGTTTGGTTGCCCGAGCCTCATCTTTGAGGATATTAAATAGGAAAAATCCCTTTAGATAGGAGGCAACGGATCGTGCTGTCGAGCGTTCTGGATGAACAATTCAATGTTTATTTCAGGATGACTTCACAGGTAATGACCACGTTGAAGTGTGTGTGAGGTTTAGAGGCCCGCATTTCATACATGCAAGGATCAGAGACCCCCAATTTTGCATATACATTTTTGGTGCCCACCGTGGGGTAGGAAAAATCAAATTTTTTGGCCTTGTTTATTCTATTTTCTATACTTTTTATGAATCTATTTTTTGGATTTTCATAGTTGTCCATGCTATTTTCCAGATTTTCGTGCGAAAAATCTCATTTTCATGTGAGGAATTGAGGATTTTGCCTCCTTCATTGTGAAAAATTGCATAAATGTGCATTTCCTCACATGGTGCATGTCATTTTCTCATGCAGGCCTGTGCGTGTTCTTGCACAAAATCTTGCAACAACATATGCAAATACAGTATTCCGAATTTAGAATTTAGAAATCAGATTTATCATTATGAATTTGACTAATGGTGTTTTCTGAAGCATTTTTATTTTTGATTTCTATTTTTTTTTCTGTAGCTTAACAATGATTTGCAAGATGTTTTGAAAAATCTATAATTAAAAAAAAAAAAGAAAAAAGAAAAAGAAAAAGAAAAAGAGTATTTTTCAAATTTTGACTTTTGACTTTTTCATAGGTTTTTTCCTTTTTGAAAGCTATTTTATGGGTATCAAAAAGAACAAAAAAAGTTAAATTTTATTCTCTCATAGTTAAGCTTGCATTTGACTAATGATGTTTTCTAAAGCATTTTGTTTCTAGTTTCTGGTTTTCAACAACTTAACGGTGGTTTGCAAGACACTTGACAAAGATACTTTTATCCAAATAGTTGGAACATATACTGACTGTGTGAATGCATGATTCTTGTCAAAGATATGCATGATGAAAATTTGTCTCAAACCCACATAAACATTGTGTCTTCTTTTACTACTTTTCACACATAGTATAAATAAGGCTTGTGAACTTTGCAGGGTGCAAGATAGGGGAATAGGGCAGTATTCTCTTTAGCATTTGGAGGTCATGACCAAGGGTAAATTAGAAACCTAAAAGCCTCTAAAAGATAACATCTAAGGGAGGCAAGAAGGTTAGTGGTTCTCCCAAATGAAGCCTTTAATGAAGAGATGATGATTTCCTTTTAGGGGATCAAAGTCTTGGAATAGGACAAGGTGGGATCGATTAAGCTAACTCGATGATTAACATGTGTTGCATGTTTGGGTGAGGAAATGAGGTAGAGGAGTATGCTCTTTTCCCTTGAGGGAAATTAGAAACTTTGACCCTTAGATCTGAACCATCAGTCTGAGTCAATCCTTTATAGGGCCTGCCAGAGTGATCCAACCTTCAGGAATGACCAAAGTGAGCACACTCCTTTTGCCGAAGATTCCACCTGACTATAATAAAGAATCTTTGTTGAGAAAAAGAATCCAAAGCCATATTAATTTCATCTTCTTCATTTTGATATCACATATCAAGAAAAGCCTCTATAAACTGCACTGGTCAGCGCTAGCCCCAATCTTGCTAGTCAAGAGTGTGCACTTATAGATGTTGGTGTGGGCTACTAGCCTCAACTTCACTTGTAAAGCCATTGGGGATTAGTATGAAAAAAAGCCAAGTAAAAACCTATTAGTTAGTTGCTACCCGGTTCACCTTCAAAAGGAGGCATAATCTTTGTGCAAGGAGGGGGAAGAATCTCTCCTGTAGAACTCACCATAGGCATGCAACTGGGTGTTGGAAGGTGGTATACACACTTGACCCCTACCACAAGGGTGTTCATTTAGCATATATGTTATTGAGCCCTTTGAATACACCAAAAATAGGGTGCCCTATAGGGGTTGACATGGCTATGTGAGGTGCACACATGCACATAAGTTGTGGGACAAAGGTTTTGCCTTCTCTACCAATTTTTTGTTTTAGGGATAAAAGTGTGTTTGTTATTGAGTCTTTAAACATTTTCCAAACCTGTCAAACAACTCCTCTGAGTTGCTTTGTCCTTAGTTGGGTTGTTTGAAACTACTACTTGCTTCCCATGTTTATTTGAAAACCAGTTGTCTTGTTCAAAAAAACCAAAATGCTGTCCAAAACTTGAAAATAGTCTTACTACCTATCTAAAATCTGTTAAAACAACCAACAATTTGTCCAGAACAATCACTTCAAAATTTAGTATCTACTTGTGCTCTAAATTTGGTCTATTATCTATAGCATTTTACCTCTTTTCTATTTGTAAACAATGTCAAACAATGGATTCTTGCTTAGCTAATGACTTGTGACCTACACATAAACTAGTCTTGTCTCTTGTTTACTTTGTCTTTGGTCTTTGGTGCTTGTTATACTTCATGTCACAATAGTTATCATCTTTGGCAATTCTAGCCATTACTTGGATGACTCGTACCTTAGTATACAATACCCTTATCTTGCTTTGTTTTTGAGACTATGCTCTTGTGTGGTCCTTGTTTAAGCCTTTTCTTTTTGTCCTTGTCTATGACTATGGCAACAAGAAGTGGCAAAGTGTTTTATCCCCAAAGACCTAGATGAGGTAGAGCTAGGGGTACTAATCATGGTAGAGGTCACTCTTTAGTCATTACACAGTCTATCTCTAGTTCATCTAGTGAGGAATCTTCACGATCCCCCTCACCTGTCAAATCATCTCAAGTTTGTAGAACATTCTCTATAAACTTGCAACAAACTAGGAATCCCTTGTATCAAGAGGATCCTAAAACTAGCAAAGGTCCCACGTCTCCAAACAACACATTTGAATTCTTTCTCAAAGGACCTTTCTAATCACAACATACTAAAACTGAACACATTCCAATAATGGCTGATTAAAAACTTGAACATGGCGAACATAGAAAAAACCAAGACCAACTTAGGAATGACAAAGAAAAAGACCATGACATTGATGAGGAGTAGGAAGAGGTGGAAATACTTCCTGAACACATAGCAAAGTGTTGTAAAGACAAAAACTTTGAAAAGGTCATGGAAATTCTGCTCAATGAAGAGAAAGAAAAATACTTTCTCAAACTTGCCCAAGAGGGAGCTAAGCTACCCCATCATTTCAATGCGAAAACTATCATCACACCTAAAGATAAAACTGAGACTTCCAAACTCCAAAAATAATTGAAAATTATGCAAGACCAACTGGCTCAGATGATGCATGAGAAAGACAAACCCACGAAAACATACACCTTAGTTGCTCTTTGTCCATTTCCATTTGACAAGAACATAGACATGCCTCCTTTTCCAAGAGGAGTAGAGTTACCTAAGTATGATAAATACTTTGGAACTACCAATCCCCAAGATCATTTTTGAGAATTTGGTGCCTTGTCTATGGAATTTATGCATAATCAAACATATCTCATGTGTTTATTCCCAAGAAGTCTAGGTGGTCAAACTATGGAATGGTTTTCACACTTTCCTCTTGGTATCAAAACATTTGATCAAATTTCCAACTTGTTTGTCTAGTAATATTCTCATAACATTCAACACACTGTTAACATCTGAGATTTGTGTAATCTTAAGTAGAAGATTGGCGAACCTTTCCTCAGATTCCTTCAGAGGTGGAGCTAACTTTATACTAAATACTCATGCAAAATCCCAGAAAAAAAGAAACTTGACATCTTTATGGATAACCTCCTACCTGATTTTGGGTATAGAGTCTAATTTCAAGGTCCATGTACCTTTGAAGACATGGTCACACAGGTTATCTGCATAGAAGAATTCATGGTCAAGAAGGTTGAGCTTACTTTTTAAAAGGACACAAAACAAGGATCCACCTCTAACAAGGACAAACCCAAGTATGTCAACAAGAACTGAGAAATTGTACATGATGGGGTTGTTGACAATTTAGCTCTTAAGCCTGCTAAGGTAGCCTTTAATCTCATGAATGGTCTCAATGCAACCAAGAATACTGAGAAACCTCCTGCTGACAACAAGACATCTGGGAATAGACCGAGAAACTCATGGGCTACACACCCTAAACGAGAGTATACACCCTTGGGTGAACCTTTGGATGTGGTTTACAAAATATTGCTCCAACACAAGCTTATTTCACCACTGGACAACCCTCGTCCATATGATCCATAACCATGCCCACCATGGTGGAATGAAACCTCATTCTGTGAGTATCACCAAAATAAGGGACACAAAACTAGCAATTGCATAAAATTGCATCATAAAGTCTAGGACATGATTGATGCTAGTGAACTTGTGGTAGATGGACATAACTAGAACTCAGATCACAAGGCATTCAAAGAGCCTTTCCCAACCTATGAAAAAGGAGAGACTTCAAAAATAAAACCCAACAACAAGGTCAACTATGCATACTCCAATGATGACAATGTGATCAACATGGTTGAACCTATGGATTCTAAATACTGTAATGTCATTTTCATTAAAGGTAAACAAGATAATGATAAACCCAAGACACCATTTGTCTTGAGGGGTCCTACTTCCAACACAATGGATAACATACCTTTGCAACACTGTGCTAATGTTTTTACCTGCTCTTGTGCCAAGTTGGTGCTAAAAGGCCCCGTGCCTTCTACTCTCGATCCTAAACAACATAAAGAAAAAGCCCTTGCTGGTCCATATGCAAAAGGTGCAAAACTCACAATGAATTCAATAGCAACCAGCTATAGTGTTCTTGATAAACTAAAATGAACTAATGTTCAAATCTCTATCTTTGAGTTTCTTAAAATCTCACCTACTCACAGGTAGATTCTAGACAAAGCCCTCACTGAGGAAAATGTTCCTCAAGTTCTTGATCTTGAGTGATTTCAATCCATGATAGGTCACTTGAGATCACCTTATCTTATGACTTTCTCTAAGGAGGATGATAATTCACCGAGTCACCCACACAATCAACCTCTATACATCGAGGTTATAATACATCAGACATGTGTTCATCGGGTACTCATTGATAATGGCACTAGCTTAAATATTGTCTCTTCTACTTTTCTTAGACAATTGAATTATTTTGAGGACTCTATTGATCCTCAACACAAGATCACCATCAAAGCATATGACGAAGTTGAACAAAAGTCTCTAGGTCTTGTGGTGTTACCCATTCACGTCGATCCTATAGAAAGGGATGTCACCTATCAGGTGCTTGACATTCCCTTGATTTATAACATTCTGTTAGGACATCCATGGATACATGATATGCACACTATGACATCCACATTTTACCAATGCATCAAATTCCCATCTCATGGCTCCAAAGTTACTATTCCCACCACTACTAGCTATACTTGGAATATGCTCAAAGTTTCTAAAACTTTCATCCCTACTGATTGGGAATCCACTGATTATCATGACAATAAGCTAAAACAAATCAAAAAATCATTCAAACTAAAAGAAACTAGCATGGGAGAGTATCATATTGAACCAGTGCTATCATTAACATCTCTTCCAGAGTCTCCTTGTCATTATGGGAGACCCTCAGAGGAAAAGAAGCCATTTGTGCTGACACCTCAAACCAAGTATAATGACACTTTTGTCAAGGCTATAGTTCCCTTAGAGGATGAAAGTGAAAACAAAGCAATTGCTGCATGGCTTTATAGAGAAGAGACTCCAGTGGACTTAACAGAGCAAGCTCGAGAAATCACTCCTAAAAAATATGGGCCTGGTCTTAGGCTCATGAAGTGTTTTGGTTACAAGGGAATTGGCCCTATTGGGTGTAATAACTATGGCCTAATTGATCCTATCAAGGAAACAACTCAAAGCAACAATGATACAATTGGTCTAGGATTTAAGAAGGTTCCTTTCCATTTGGGACCTAATAAATTCATACCAAAACTTGAAAGTTCATTTGGAAACTAGTCATAAGATGAGTCAAATAATCAAGAGGAATAATTTGACGATGAGGATCCCTATCCTTATCCTATTCCTCATGATCTTGCTAAATTCTTTGTTGAGCCAAATGACTTTGTGCAATGTGTCAACACTATGGATGGTACTATTGGTTTTTCTGAGGACAATACTGATCCACACCATGCCCATTCAGAACAAGGCAAGTCTAGTTAGGTGTTACATATTGAGTACCTACGTAAAAATCTAAAAGATGAAGGAGAGTATGTCCCTATCACTATTAGGGAGTTTGAAAGTCTCTCGCCATGTAGCACTGATTCTAAGGAATATGAGTTTGATCTCTTTTAGAAGCAACTACTGATAGAGATATTGACCATGTTCATGTCTATGAAAACCAAATTGAAGTGGGTGAAATGTCTAGGGTTAGGTTGGATGGGTTTGATCCAAATAGTTTCCTAGAGTTGTCAATTGCTGATGTTAGTACTCAGAGGTGTTCGAACACACCTATGGATGAAGTTGGCATAGGTCTTGAATTTCTGGTCCAAGCACTTAATGACTATATCTTGAATGCAATCGAACCCATCACTATTCTTTCACTCACACATCCTAAGCTTATGTACTGGAACCCTAATGCATATAGCAAAGTCCCCATGTTCCTAAGGGACTATTCTCTTGCCTACTACCTAAACACTATCAAACCTATAATGTCTCCCACTAATGAATAGAGAGTCAACATGACTAAAGCTAACATCAAATATCTCAGTCATACAATTAAAAGGAAAAAATACAAAAGGTCTGATGGTGAAAACTACATTGTGGTAGTGTTGGAACCCAAAAAAGTAAAAATAAAAGACATATCCAAAGGTGAAAACCTCTCTGAAGTGCCTGTGGATTAGATATTTGATGCACTTCCAAGTCACTTTCAAGAGAGATCATTAGTGTTGATAGAAACAACATAGCCAATTAACCTGGGTACAAAAGAACATCCTCATATGATACATCTAGAACAATCATTATCACCTAAAGAAAAGGAAGAGTTCATTGCTTTTTTCTGAGAGAAGAAGATAAATTTTGCTTGGACATATTCTGACATGCCAGAACTAGATCTTGATATTATCATTCATCACTTGTCCATTGCACTAGGCATCAAACCAGTTAAATAGGAACTTTGGAAAATGCATCCTCATGTTGCATTGCTCATCAAAGTAGATCTGGAGAAACTTATGAATTTTGGTTTCATTTGTGCAATTGATTATGCTGAATTGATATCCAATATTGTTCTAGTCTCCAAGCACAATAAATCTATCAGAGATTGTATTAATTTCCATGATCTCAACTTGGCATGTCCTAAGGACAATTTTCCACTTCCCAACATTGATATGATAGTGGACATGATGATGGGCTATGAGATGTACTCACTAATGGATGGCTTTTTTGGGTACAATTAGATAAAAATTGTGCCAGAAGACCAGGAGAAAACTGCTTTCACATGTGCATGGGGAACCTTTTGCTAGAATGTAATGCCATTTGGCTTGAAAAATGCTAATTTTACCTATCAGAGAGCAGTAACTACAATTTTCCATGACATGATGCATAATACCATGGAGGACTACATGGATGATACCTTAGTCAAAAGTGCAAAATGCAATACTCATTTGCAATATTTGGGACCCATCCTAGATTGCATGGAAAATTTTAGTCTTAGGCTCAATCCTAAGAAATGCACCTTGAACATCACATTAGAGAAACTACTAGGATACGTTGTGTTTGCAAAAGGAATCAAGGTGGATCTAGAGAAGGTTCAAGAAATTATGGATATGCCTCCACCAAGTAACATCAGCTAGATGAGAGGCCTACAAGGAAGACTCCAATCTATCCACAGGTTCATCTCACAATTGGTAGATAGATCACAACCTTTTACAAAGACTTTATACAAGGGTGTCAAATACAACTAGAGTCAATATTGTGAGAAAAACTTAACACAGATAAAACAATATCTTGCTAATCCACCAATCTTGATGCCTCCTATCTATGGGAAACCTTTGATTTTGTATATTTCAGCAACTAAAACATCTTTGAGAATCTTATTAGCTCAAGAGGACAATGATAACAAGGAGAGAGATATTTATTATTTGAGTCACACGCTAATCTCTTATGAGAAGAATTACAACATCATTTAGAAAGCTTTCTTGATAGTTGTCTTTGCATCCCAAAAGTTGAGACACTAGAAGCTTGCCAACACTATGTGGCTAGTGGCTAAAATAGATCCACTAAAGTACTTGCTTAGTAAGATAGCTCTCATAGGACAATTGGCTAAGTGGGTCATGATACTTAGTGAGTTTGACATTCAGTATGTGGAACAAAAAGCTATCAAGGGACAAGTAACTGTGAATCAGCTAGCAGATGCACCTATGCAGAGTCTTCTCCCAGTGAACATTGATTTCCCAGATGAGTCAATTTTGACACTCACACACCAAACATGGGTGATGTTATTCAATGAGTCCTTCACACAATAGGGATTTGGAGCTAGATTACTCTTCATAATGCCATAGAGATATTCATTACCCAAAGCATATAAGATTTTATTCCCTTGTAGAAACAACATTTTTGAATACGAGGCTTTGATTAATGGCATGAAGATTGTAGCTGAATAGAGAGTTGATCAGTTAGATATCTTTGAGGACTCCCAACTCATAATCAACCAGGTTAATGATGTGTATCAAAAAAAGGATGAGAAATTTATCCCTTACAAATGCATGGTTGATGACCTAAAGAATTATTCTGTGCACATCACCTTCCAGAAAATTCCTCTAGTAGAAAACAAAGTGGCTGATGTAATGGCTACTTTGGCCTCCTTGCTATAGATGCCTGACAATGATCTCTGACATGAGTTCTTGGTGGAAGAATTAAACTACCTGGCCTATGATACCCTTGATTCTAGGATGATTTTTTCTATTGTAGGACAACACTCATCTCACTACCATCACATTTACTCCTATCTCTGTAACCAAACCATTCTGAATGATCTAACTTGGAATGAAAAGTGCTACCTTATCCATAATGCTTCACGGTATGTCATTATTGCTGATGACTTGTTTAGGAGAGGTCTCAACTAAATACTCCTTAGGTGTTTAGAACTCAAAGAGTCCAAACATGCATTAATTGATATTCATGAGGGCATTTGTGGATCCCACTCAAATGGCTTGACAATAGCTCACAAACTCATTAGAGCTAGTTACTATTGGCCTCAAAATGGAGCAAGAGGCAATCAAGTATGCCAAGTCTTGCAAGTAGTGCTAGCTCCATGGGAATTTAATTCATGCTCTAGCCAAAGAGCTCATTCCATATACCACAATATGGCCATTTCAACAATGGGCCTTTGACTTGGTGGGTCATATTCACCCATCTTCTTCTAATGGACATAAGTTCATTATTATAGCTACAAACTAATTCATGAAATGGGTAGAGGCAGTGCCCCTCACAATAGAAAATGGAAAAACTATAGCTTTTTTTTATCATGAATTACATCATATGTAGGTATGGTGTACCATCTTCCATCATTACTAATAATGGAGGATAGTTCAAAAACAAAGACCTCAAGGAACTATGTAAAAGATTCAAAATCACACAACATTGGTATTCTATCTATTACCCCTAGGGTAATGGTCAAGTAGAGGCATCCAACAAGGCGATCCTCAAGATCCTCCATCACACGATCAAAAAATATGGGAGGGACTGGCACCTCCAGATTAATCCAACTTTGTGGGCATATAGGACAAGCATTAGGACTCCAATGGGTACGACATCCTTTGCTTTGGTTTATGGAGTGAATGCTATACTTCCAATAGAGGTCAAGATTCCTACCTTAAGAATCTCTATGAAAGACCTTATTACTGATGAAGATTATAGAATAGCTTAGCTTCAAGAGCTAGTCTTACTAGATGAATGTCGACCAGTAGCATGAGATCACCTACGAGCTTATCAACAACGAATGTCAAGAAGCTACAATAGGAAAGTTAAACCATGTGACTTCCACCTAGCTGATGTTGTCTTGAGAGAAAATCCTAGGAATCAACAACAATGAGTCCAAAAAGGAAAGTTCAAGCCAGGCTAGCTTGGTCCTTACATAATCACTATAGTGTATGGATCTGGTGCTTACCAGCTTTTAACAGTCAAGGGAGAAGTGCTCAAGGAGCCTATCAACACTCTCCACCTGAAGTGGTTCTATAGTTGATATGATCTTAGAAGCTCTTTTTACATATCTAAATGTCTTGAAAAAAATCTAAACATTGCAAAAAGTCTTGAAAAAAAATATTAGCTTGGTGAAAACCAAGCAATAGGTGCCTTGGTAATACCAAATTTTTTTTTGAAAAGTTTCAAAAATAAAAAAAGATCAAAAAAAAGAAAAATACAAAAAAAATTGAAAAACAAGAAAGTGCCATTGGTGAAAACCTAAAAACAGGCACCATGGTAGCCAAAAAAAAATGAAAGCCCTGCCAAGAAGGTGAAAACCTAGCAAACATGCACCTCTTGTTCCCAATGCTCCATCTTGCAACGCATCTCTGGCTCCCTATACAGTTGCTTTCCTACTTTAGTTTACTACTTTTTGATCATGTATCCATGGATTGAGTCTTGTCACAACTTAGGGGCACTACTCTCCAGTGTCCTAGAATCTCTTTTGTGATAGTCACCAGTTGTTTCAACTATGTTTGCCTACTGTCGCTAGTGTCACACTTTGTCAAGATTCTCCTCATAGAATCTCTTTCATGATAGTCACCAGTTGTTTCAGTTGTGTCTACCTACTATCACTAGTGTCATGCTTTGTAGATATTCTACTCATAGAATCTCTTTTGCAATAGTCACCAGTTGTTTCAGTTGTGTCTGCCTACTATCACCAGTGTCACACTTTGTCAAGATTCTCTTCATAGAATATCTTTCACGATAGTCACTAGTTGTTTCAGCTATGTATGCCTACTATCGCTAGTGTCACTCTTTGTTGAGATTCTCCTCATAGAATCTCTTTCATGATAGCCACCAGTTGTTTCAACTGCATCTACCTACTATTGGTAGTGTCACTCTTTGTTGAGATTCTCCTCATAGAATCTCTTTCACGATAGTCACCAGTTGTTTCAACTGTGTCTGCTCACTGTCACTTGTGTCACTTTTCAAGATTCCTTAATGGTAGATCTCTCTTGCATCAGTCACCAACCATTTTGGCTATGTTTGTCCATTGTCGCTTAGTCCTCTTTAGGTTCTTCACATTGAAGATTCCTCTTTGACCTCAGTCACCAATCGTTCTAGCTGCGTTTGTCTACTATTGTCACCATACTGAAGAGATTTCTTTCATCTATGTTCTAGACATTGACACTTGACATCAATCCCAAAAAAATGAACTCAAAATGACATACTTTTTTAGATATACTGAGCATTTTTTTTTTGTTTCATTTTTGCTTCATCATGTCTCCTTGAGCAACTCGATGATGTCATTTTTGACTAGAGAAGAAGGGACTCAGGGCATGGTCTTTTCTTTGCTTTCTGTTTGTGGTTTAGTTCTAATGATCTAAGGCTTACATATAAATGGGGTGCCCACTATAAGAGCCTCCATCTTGTATTGGATGGCCGCATGTACCTCAACTCCTTTTTTATGGATAAATCAATGAGGTTGGTTCTTCTCCTTTCTTGTTGGAGTGAACTCTTTATGCTATAGTAAATATTGATACTCGTCTTGCTAAGTGAATGTATGGGTCACTACGAGTATATATGGACATAAGTTCATTATTACAGCTACAAACTAATTCATGAAATGGGTAGAGGCAGTGCCCCTCACAATAGAAAATGGAAAAACTATAGCTTTTTTTTTATCATGAATTACATCATATGTAGGTATGGTGTACCATCTTCCATCATTACTAACAATGGAGGATAGTTCAAAAACAAAGACCTCAAGGAACTATGTAAAAGATTCAAAATCACACAACATTGGTCTTCTATCTATTACCCCTAGGGTAATGGTCAAGTAGAGGCATCCAACAAGGCGATCCTCAAGATCCTCCATCACATGATCAAAAAATTTGGGAGGGACTGGCACCTCCAGATTAATCCAACTTTGTGGGCATATAGGACAAGCATTAGGACTCCAATGGGTACGACATCCTTTGCTTTGGTTTATGGAGTGAATGCTATACTTCCAATGGAGGTCAAGATTCCTACCTTAAGAATCTCTATGAAAGACCTTATTACTGATGAAGATTATAGAATAGCTTAGCTTCAAGAGCTAGTCTTACTAGATGAATGTCGACCAGTAGCGTGAGATCACCTACGAGCTTATCAACAACGAATGTCAAGAAGCTACAATAGGAAAGTTAAACCATGTGACTTCCACCTAGCTGATGTTGTCTTGAGAGAAAATCCTAGGAATCAACAACAACGAGTCCAAAAAGGAAAGTTCAAGCCAGGCTAGCTTGGTCCTTACATAATCACTATAGTGTATGGATCTGGTGCTTACCAGCTTTTAACAGTCAAGGGAGAAGTGCTCAAGGAGCCTATCAACACTCTCCACCTGAAGTGGTTCTATAGTTGATATGATCTTAGAAGCTCTTTTTACATATCTAAATGTCTTGAAAAAAATCTAAACATTGCAAAAAGTCTTGAAAAAAAATATTAGCTTGGTGAAAACCAAGCAATAGGTGCCTTGGTAATACCAAATTTTTTTTTGAAAAGTTTCAAAAATACAAAAAGATCAAAAAAAAGAAAAATACAAAAAAAATTGAAAAACAAGAAAGTGCCATTGGTGAAAACCTAAAAACAGGCATCATGGTAGCAAAAAAAAAATGAAAGCCCTGCCAAGAAGGTGAAAACCTAGCAAACATGCACCTCTTGTTCCCAATGCTCCATCTTGCAATGCATCTTCTGGCTCCCTATACAGTTGCTTTCCTACTTTAGTTTACTACTTTTTGATCATGTATCCATGGATTGAGTCTTGTCACAACTTAGGGGCACTACTCTCCAGTGTCCTAGAATCTCTTTTGTGATAGTCACCAGTTGTTTCAACTATGTTTGCCTACTGTCGCTAGTGTCACACTTTGTCAAGATTCTCCTCATAGAATCTCTTTCATGATAGTCACCAGTTGTTTCAGTTGTGTCTACCTACTATCACTAGTGTCATGCTTTGTAGATATTCTACTCATAGAATCTCTTTTGCAATAGTCACCAGTTGTTTCAGTTGTGTCTGCCTACTATCACCAGTGTCACACTTTGTCAAGATTCTCTTCATAGAATCTCTTTCACGATAGTCACTAGTTGTTTCAGCTATGTATGCCTACTATCACTAGTGTCACTCTTTGTTGAGATTCTCCTCATAGAATCTCTTTCATGATAGCCACCAGTTGTTTCAACTGCATCTACCTACTATTGGTAGTGTCACTCTTTGTTGAGATTCTCCTCATAGAATCTCTTTCACGATAGTCACCAGTTGTTTCAACTGTGTCTGCTCACTGTCACTTGTGTCACTTTTCAAGATTCCTTAATGGTAGATCTCTCTTGCATCAGTCACCAACCATTTTGGCTATGTTTGTCCACTGTCGCTTAGTCCTCTTTAGGTTCTTCACATTGAAGATTCCTCTTTGACATCAGTCACCAATCGTTCTAGCTGCGTTTGTCTACTATTGTCACTATCCTGAAGAGATTTCTTTCATCTATGTTCTAGACATTGACACTTGACATCAATCCCAAAAAAATGAACTCAAAATGACATACTTTTTTAGATATACTGAGCATTTTTTTTTTTTTTCATTTTTGCTTCATCATGTCTCCTTGAGCAACTCGATGATGTCATTTTTGACTAGAGAAGCAAGGACTAAGGGCATGGTCTTTTCTTTGCTTTCTGTTTGTGGTTTAGTTCTAATGATCTAAGGCTTACATATAAATGGGGTGCCCACTATAAGAGCCTCCATCTTGTATTGGATGGCTGCATGTACCTCAACTCCTTTTTTATGGATAAATCAATGAGGTTGGTTCTTCTCCTTTCTTGTTAGAGTGAACTCTTTATGCTATAGTAAATATTGATACTCGTCTTGCTAAGTGAATGTACGGGTCACTACGAGTATATATGGCAACTTTTGTCTTAGGTTACAGACACAAGGGCCATTGTAGATAGAATAATTATTGATTACTTAGCATAAGAGGGATCTCCCATGTGTCTAGTGTGTCTGTATGCAAGAAATATTCTAGTCATCCTAGCATTTATGCTCTGATGCTTATGTTCACTTGCTATATTAAAAGGGACAAATGTTTTGGTCATTCTAGCTTCTTGTGCCTCAAATGCTTACATTTAATCCTGACAAAACTAGAATAGATGTCCTATTCATATTCCTATGATTGCAATGTCAGTGGGGATTGTATGACATCTGGTATTCACTATATCCTCAGTGATGATAATTATCGAACCTTGGTAACTAGACTTAGGGTTGCATCTAGTTTAAGATTGTATCTAGCATAAGATTACATTGCATAAGCACATGGTTTGATTGCAGATCCACTTACATCATTTGTGATGAGGAATTGTTGGCTTATTCAAAGTATCATGTTTCTTCATGACTACACAAATGATTGCTTCATCACCCTCTTGGTTATTTTGATTTCTCTGAATCCATTTTTAGGATCGAATTCATAATCTAACACACTTAAATAACTCAAAATCACATTTTCAAATTTTGGGATTGGCGTGATTGAATACTTGTGTAATCCAATTTTTTTTCTGATACTTTGTGAATCTTGAAATCTTTTCTAATCACACTTTCTTCAATTTTTTTCCAAGATTTCTTCAAATTGGCTTCTATATTTTTTCTGATCATACTAATTTCTTCTAAATTCTTCTAATCATTATGATCTCTTCTAAATTCTTCTAATCATTCTAATCTCTTCTATATTTCTTTTGATCATTCTAATCTCTTTTATGTTCTTTTGAACCTCAAATTTCTTCACTATCTTTTAACATACTATGCTACATCACATTTTTGGTGTGTCATCTTTCAATTTTTCTCTTGAGGGGGTAGGATGACTACATCATTGAATCTAAAATTCAACTCAATTTGAATCTTATGTCATCATCACTTGGGGCATCTTCATTACTTAGGGCATCTTGTTTCCATCTTATGTTCTCACCACTAAGGGCATCTTGTTCCCCTGTATCTGGCATCATTTTTCATCTATCTCATCTTTTCATTAGCTAATCACATCTTATAACATTTCTAGTCAAAGTTTGATAGACAGGTATCAAGATAGTCTAAACCCTGACTCTTGAGGATCAAGCCTCGTTTTGAGGATGATTCTATTACTCATGATTGGATCATGTTTTCTTTTATGCTTAGGTATCTAGGTGTTCTATCTAGATCCTTAAAGGGTAAGCTTCGTTTTGGAGGAAACCTTTAAAATGCTTATTCAACTTAGGTATCTAGGTGTTCTATCTAGATCCCTTAAGATTAAGCTCTGTTCTGGAGATAATCTTTAAAATCTTGTCAATTTTGGTATCTAGGTGTTCTATCTAGATTCCTTAGGGTTAAGCTCCATTTTGGAGATAATCTTTAAAAGCTTATTCAACTTAGGTATCTAGGTGTTCTATCTGGATCCCTTAAGATTAAGCTTCATTCTGGAGATAATCTTTAAAATCTCATCAATTTAGGTGTTCTATATGGATTCCATAGGGTTAAGCTCTATTCCAGAGATAATCTTTAAAAGCTTATTCATCTTGGTATCTAGGTGTTCTATCTAGATCTCTAAAGGTTAAGCTTCGTTCTAGAGAAAACCTTTAAAATGCTTATCAATTTAGGTATCTAAGCATTTTGCTTGGATTCCTTAAGGTTAAGCTCCATTTTGGAGATAATCTTTAAAAGCTTATCAATTGGTCTCTGTGTCATCAATTTCAAAACCAATCTCATTTCTTGATCTTTGCATCATGCTTTTTTATTTTCTTTGAATTAAACATGTTGCTGACACATTCATTCAAAGAGGAGCAAAATGTAATACCCCAAAATTGGCACATTGCCATATTAACCAACTTTGGTTTATTCAACTATTCCTATGTCATATTTTACTAGGCAATTCTAATTGTAATAATCACTACTTGACCTAGGTGTCAAATGTAGAAAACCATAATTTTCATTAATCATATTATTTATTTAATTCCTAAATATCAACTCAAATTAGCTACACAAACCTATTGATTTAATTTAATTTAATTATAAGTGTTCTACTTTAATTAAACTAAAATCACCTCTTTAGCTAATATACAAAGGAATTAAATACATTTAATTTAATAAGATATCTCGTCCTTTTAATTATTGAATTTAATTATTCAATTAGTTAAAGTTATCCATTTATGAGGTCATATTATATTTTATTAAATTAAATATTCACTTAAAAAAAGGAACCAGTCAGCTCCTTTTATCACTAAAAAAAGCAGTTAGTCAGCTCCTTTTATCACTCAAAAAGCAGTTAGTTAGCTCCTTTTTTCACTCAAAAGGCACTCAATTAACTCCTTTTATCAATCAAAAGGCACTTAGTTAACTCCTTTTATCACTCAAAAGGCACTTAGTTAACTCCTTTTATCACTCAAAAAGGACTCAGTTAACTCCTTTTATCACTCAAAGGTAACCAGTTAACTCCCTTTTCATAAGGAAGTTACCTTTATGACTAGCTCTCCTCTTCAATCTTGACTGTCCATTTCGATTAATGTCGATAGTCGATCACCCCTTGGATTCTATAAAAGAAGCTCTCCATTCCTCATTATAGAGGATGAATTTTGGAATTTGCATCCAATTTATGCTAAAATTCTTACTCACTTTGCTCACATTTGCGTAGCTTTATTTCTTTCATCGTAATATCATTTAGATTTTAAATATGCATCCATTTAGCATACTATGCTTCTTCATTTCTTAGATTAATAATTGCATCTCTCATCTAGATTAATTACAATTTCATTTAGCTACATAAATCCTTCATTCCAGAGGTCTGGTTGCCTGCTTCTCTTTTTGAGAGCAAAGGCATAATCCTTCTAGTTAGAAGGAAAAAGGTTGCTCTGTTAGACTTTTCGAATAAACAATACAACATGTTTATTTTGGGATGATCTCACAGGTAATGACCATGTTGAAGTGTATGTGAGGATCAGAGGCCCCCAATTTTGCATATACAAACAATAAATTCATTCTCAACTCTATTCTTAAATATCTTAAACTTCTCAAATGCTTCAAAATTTTCTTTAAGGAATGCTAACTAGATCATTCTAGTGAATTCATCAACAAAAATCATAAAATACCTTTCTCCATAGAATCCTCTTGTCCTTGAGAGACCACTCAAATTTGTGTGAACAATCTCCAACTTCTCTATAGTAGTGAACTTCTTAATGGGAAAAGATACCTTCTTCTTCTTCTTAGTCAAGATAGATATTTCACAAACAATATTAGTAGGCTTTTTAATCCTAGGCAAATCTCTAACTACAAATGTGCTACTAACCTTTAAAATGTTATCAAAATTTATATGACAAAACCTCCTATGAAATAGACAATTTTTATCCACTTTAACAACCAAAAATGTAATTTTAGTAGGATTTAATTGAAATACATTACCTCTAGACCTTGTTCCAGTTCCAATCAGCTTGCCATCTTTAAATTTGATAATACAAGTCTTCTCTGTGAATTGCAATAGATAACCCTTATCTACCAACTGTCCAACACTCAACAAGTTATGATTTAATCCATCAGCAAAGTACACATCATCAGTGTTAGATTTTCCATCTAGACAAATAGATCCTATCCTAATAATGTGATAGGCTGCATTATTACCAACTCCAATAATACCTTCATCATGATTCCTAAATTTAACAAACTTATTCATATCATCAGTCATGTGATGTGAACATCCACTGTCTATTATCCAATCAGATTTTTTTTCAACTTGGAAAATTAGAGCTTTTTCTTCTCTAATTTCTATGTCAAGATCATCTTCTATAATGGCTATGAATCCTATCTCATCATCATTTTCACTCTGAACTTTTTCATCAGATTCCTCATCTTCATTTTCATACAAATAACTTCTAGGTCTTATAGGCTTAAAATTTCCCTTATACTTTTTCTCTCTTTTAGGACATTTATATGCATAATGACCAAATTCATTACAAGTACAACATTTACAAATATTCTTCCCATATTACAAGAAGGGCTATACCTTCTTTAATCTTCTTATCCTCATTAGATATGGTTCTATTGCTGCTAGCAAAATCTCCATGTGTGCTCGCGCTTCTAGTCATATTAGGCTAAACACTTAAAGCAGTAAACACTATTTCAACTCTTGTAAATTCTCCAGACTACCTCAGACTTGCTTTTGTTGATTCTAATCTTCCAAGAAAATTTTCTCTAGAAAAATTCTTAGTACAGGGTATTAGAAGCTCAATCATTTGGGCTGCTTGCTTGAATGGTGGTGTCAAGGTTTTCAAGATCTTCCATACTACCTCATCTTCTTCTTTGGATCCACCATATGATTTAATTCCTACAACAATTTCATATATTCTACCAACATAGCTTTTTATAGATTCATCTTCCATCATTTTAGCATCTTGAAATGCATAAATCCAATTCTACAATCTTATTCTCTTTATTTGTGTATCTCTTTCAAAAGTAGATTCTAATGCTTTCCAAATCTCATAAGATGTTAATAAAGATTTGACCTGACTATATTCATTTTTTAGAAGGGATGATATTAAGGCTTCTCTGGCTCACATATTACACATAAAAAAATCTCTCTCTGCTACATTACATTCTTCAATCTTCTCTTCTTTTACAATTTCCTTTCTTTTTGTCAAAAGCCAATAACCTGGACCCATACAGAATAGATGAGTTTTCACCTTATCCTTCCAACCATCATAGTTGACCCCATCAAATTTAGGACTATCCTTTCTAAAAATATTCACCATAGATCTCCCAAAGTTGTTAAGCTTTCTCTTCAAGGACCTGATCCTCTGAATTATCAAAAACCACAAGATGATACTCATGCATAATAACACTAGATACATTAACTAGGGAAACCCTTGATTAGAGGGAAAACCTTCGTGGGGATGGTACCCACAAGATGATGTACTAATATAAATATTCCTTGTTAGAGAATGGACCATGTTAGAAGTTTATAACATCATTCAGTATGTTAGGAGAATTTGAATCCCTGTTAGGAGATTCTAACGCTGTTAGGAGTTGTGGAAGGCAGATGGACCCACTGTCCAAACAACTTCAAGGGCAAGACCCATGAACCCACTGTCCAAATAATCTCTATATTATTTCTTGAAAAATAATAGAATTGAATTATACTTCCCTATAATATTTCTTGTAGAATAATAGAACTGAATTATACTTCCTTCCTCTTTCTCTGTCCTATCAGTCAAACTTTTGCTCCTTTTAATCTTGTAACTAGATCACAAATCTCGCATCCAATAATCCCTTGGATTGCTTACTTGCATTCACTAAACACTCTACTTCTTTTTTCACTTTGCATAGAACATATATTATACAACACATTTACAAACAAGTAAAACATCTTTCCTTTATACCCTATCTTCAAAATAATTCCTTGAGTTGGCCTTGAGGCTTTCCCAATTAATTATAATAAGATTATTAATTAATTCATAATTACAATAGGACTCTCAGCTCATAGTATATACAAAAATTCACATGTGTGACTTCAGGACCTATGTACTTGCTAGTGTCACCATCAAAATATCTTCTATCACTAACTGACCATGCATCACCATATTATATTTCTACTAGAATATATAATAGGATCATTAGAAACTTCTTTCCTTGCACTCTATCTCTACACTGTTCTTTATAAATCACTTATAACTTTCGTACATCTTTGAATTAGAATATGCACATTTAACCTCATCAACATAACACAAGGTACAATATGTCCTTGACCGCACTTCACTTGTACATCAAAACTCTATCTATAAAGGTATGATCTCTATCTGCTACTCTACTAGTCTTTACAAATTTACTGCTATGTTGACATCAATGACAAAATGTTCATGAATGCAACATGTCAATAGTTTCCAATTCTTAGGATACTCCCCCAAAGGAATACCATCATCATTCATGCTAACAAGAACACCAAGATTTACGGGGAAAATCTAAAATAGGAAAAAAACCACAATGACGCCAATTCTCATGAAATTAAACACCTATTAGAGTTGAACTTGTTAAGGTAATTTTTATAAGAGGTTTAATATAATTTGGGTCATTGATAGTAGCCTATCTACTAATGTGGATAACTACTCAAAAGTATAAAGAAGGCTTGAACTACTAATACAATCAAGCTTATAGCTAGAATACAAGGAATGAAAATTGAATACACCACTAGACATAGCCACTGATACTTTGCAACACAAACTTGTCAGGATTAACCACAGATAGAAATAAAAATTACATGCAAATATAATAATATCAAAAAATAATAAATTGTATAGAAGAGACCACAAGACACAAAGATTTAACTTGGTTCACCCAATCTCTGGGATATGTCCACCAATAACAAGTCCACTATTATTATTATCTAATGATTACAATCTACAATCCCTTACAACTCAATACTATTGTAAGAAGCTACAATCTCATCATACATAATGAAATCCATAACCATGAGCCATTTTATGCAAAAATTTTTCGCTTACAAAATTAGGGCTAGAATAAAGTCATCTAATAGAAAAATAACAGCTAACACCTTTACAATAGTAAATTCATTTTTGGCTTAGGGGGCATTTCCCCTTGACTTCACCCTATATTGTGACAAGGAGCACACCTAGGTCATTTCCCTAGGACCCCACAAGGGGTCCTGCCTCCTAACCTTGTCTGCCCCCAAACCTTCATAGTAATAATATGGAGGGGGGAAGGGGGGGGGGGGGGGGGGGGAACCACATTGAAGAAAGTGAGAAAATATTAACCTCTAAGTCTGGTTAGGCTCCATATCACATTGAATTTACAAATATTTGCACTGAATTGTCACATTATATTTGAACTTATGTCACATATACCTTACATACAAGCATTATGCCTACTCACAAATCAAAATCTTCTATCTACTTATACTGCTTGCTACCCTCAAAATTTTAAGTCAAAATATATTTGAAATAGGTCATACCAAACATTCGCATGGTGTGAAAGGAATGAAACATGAAATTTTTAGAAATATGGAATATTGAGAGAGGGGGAGAGTGAATTAGTATTCTACAAACTTTAGCCCAAAATTGGATATTATTAATTGGCTTGTAACTTGCATCTGAAAAATAAACTAATAATGTTGAACAATAAACATAACCATACAATAAGAGAACTCATAACATCATATTTTTTTAACTATGGAAACCATGGCCAAGGGAAAACCTTGGCCAATGAAAAACCCTAGTGGGGATGGTGCCCACAAAATGATCCACTAATCAAAAGTATTTGGTTAAAGACATTAACACTATTAGGAGTCTATTACATGCATATAGTGTCTCAGTCCTTGTTAGAAGCCTCAACCCTATTAGGAGTTGCTTCAACCTTGCTAGGAGTTGGTACATATACATATACAAAATGAGTCCACTGCCCAAACATGTAACTTATAATGCAATTCCTTATTACAAAAAGAATAGATATAATGACCTCTTTCTTGCTATTCATATCTTCAATACATAATATGTCATTTCTGATCATCGCAAAATTCATAATCCTATGATGATACATCAAAATTTGCATCACACAAGGTTCTCATTACCTTCCTTAGAAGCACACTTCACATATTGTAATATGCCTTTATACCTTTGTAATTTACAAAACATTGTCCAATCAGCCTTCAAGCTTTCACACACTTGGCTAAATACAAAATTAACTCTTTCTCTCTTAGTGTTAACATATAGGACATTGTCCCTAATTAGGCAAGTAATTATTTCATTAAAAAATAATTCCTTAACTGATAATTAAACCTTTTTTTGTTATGCTCTATTTTTTTTGTATATTGTTGCAACTGGTAAAACTGTCATATCTTCTTCTGTACTAACTGCATTGACTTGTGCACTTATACACATCATCCTAACACTTTGTACTATCTATAACTAATTTCACACATGCCAATAATTCTTCTATCATCTATACATATCAAAACTATTTCTATTTTTCCAGATAAACTATGTTGTACTTAAACAAAATTTCAAGTCTAATACATAATCTTCTTCTGCACATAATGTCTTCTTAATACAAGGTATGTGTTATCTTAAATGAATACTCAACTCTTTTACAACTTATCCTACTTAGCCAAATTTACAATAGGAACACCTCAACCAAACAAACCACTTTGAAAATTTCAACATACAACACTATCAACACAATGTACAGTGCTAATGGTCATGATTAATGCATTACAATGCATCTACTAGGACCAAAGAGTAAATAACACACTTCACCTTCAATCAATCCAAAATAAGAGTCCTATTTTGTTGACTTAGTAGGTGAATAACAAAATTTCTTAAACATAGACCATAATTAGGTATAAATTTTATTTTAGGCTCAATCATAATATTGCTATATACTCTTTTGGGTAAAGCTTGATGAGTATCATGAGAAGATATGGATGGGGTTGGTAAAAGAAAATAAAGGAGAGATCATAGTGGAGTAGAAGCAAGAGGAAAATCATGAATCAAAACAAAACTTATACCACACTTATGTCTTTGTTGAGGAAGAGTAATAGGAACCTTGATACCATGTTCATTAATACCAAGTCCCAAACCTTTATAACCTTGTTGAGTAGTGATGTCATAGCTCACAATATATATAGCTTTAAGGGTAGATGGAGAAGGAAATTAGCACTGAGACAAATAAGAAGACATAGTGTAAGGATGAGCAGTGGGAGGAATCATTATTTTAGGAGTAGACATATCCTTAGTAGGTTATGGAGAAGAGGTATTGTATAGGAAATGTCTAACATCTAGATCATGAACAATGTTATGGAGACAATGAAAGGTGTGAGGATTACAAGGGTAGAGCTTGAGTATTAGGCACAAGATTAGGAGGACTACCATTCAGTTCATTAAAAAAATCCCTAATGTAATCTAGAATATAAATAAGGAAACTACATGAAATATTAATATTCCTAAAATATGCCTTATCAAGAAACCTTGTATTAGTTAATATTGTTATACCAAATTCAAGAAATCCATGTAGAGACATGAACATAATGAAATAAAATAAACTCTCATATACATCATAAGTGTGATAAAGATAATTAGGAAGAAAGATGACCATATAAATGACGATACACCAAGTCATTTTAGAGAGTTCCATGTCGATAAATAGATAACTAAATCTCAAAAATCTGGATGTAATAACACAACACAAGTGCTAGGTAGTTGTGACTAGTACTTGCTGTTAATGAATAATTTTGAATTGTATTGTAGAGAAAAATTATATATGTTTTAGATCATAAGATTGTAATTATATTTAGAATTTTAAATTACATTGTAGAAATTTCTCAATTAAATTTATGAAATAAATAACATAAATTAATACAATGAAAGAACATATGTAAAGAGGAGGTAACAAAGAGCTTAATAATAAGCAATCTCCTTGGTGTAAAGGTCCCTTGGGTTTGGTTCCTCCTTTCCCTAAGAGAAGGAATCATAATGAAATGAAATATAATTTATGTAAGTCTTATAAATTGACAAAGAGGAAAATAAGCTTTGTAAGATTCAAACCTGAAGATAGACTGTTAGACTGTGGAGGAAACTAAAACTAAGAAACATTTGGAACTAGGAGATCAAATATGCAAACCATGAGAACTAGAGGCTCTAGGTAAGGTATGACATGGTAAGAGATGAGGTTGGCCTTGACCCAATACACATAAAATGTTGTAAAATATGAAGATTTGATAGAATTTGTATGCCTAGATATACAAACCTAGTCCCAAAAACCTACAAACCTACACCTACACACAAGAAAGGGGAAATTTGGTTGGTGTGGAGGTACTTGCCTTAGTTAAGAAATATGTCGTAAATTGAAATAATATAAGTGGAGGAATGATAACATGAAGTAGAAGTAAATCTAACAATTAAGAATATCGTACCAATGTTGATGCAATTATGTTTGATATATCATCAAGTATGCTAATACAATAGCCTTAACTCAACACAAAAGCTTAAAGGAAATCATTTAATACTAAATAATCATGTGTTTAAAATATTGTAATTTTCCTTAATGATGAATATTTTGATGCCTGAGAGTGAATCTCCTCCTTAATAACCAACTCAAAGGAAGAATAAAGCTAGATCTAGGAGAAGAAATGCATAATGAAGATCTTGAATGCTTTAATGAATTCCTTGATTTCTTATAGACTCCTTGAATGTGTTTTTTTGAGCACATAAGAGTGGATTATCATAAAAATTACAATTTTTTTCTATGTTCAAATAAAGTGAGAAGTCCTCTTTTTCTACTAATTTTGGGCATCAAAATTATAAGGGTTGATTATATAAGGTGGGAAAGTGATAATATTTTACATTGGGCCCAAGAACCAATAGAAATAAACCTACTTGGGTGACCTCAACCCTTATCCTAGGTAATGTCCAACCTTGTACTTTAAATTGAGTTGAAAACTTCAAGGTAGAAGCCTCATGTGCAAGAATATTAGGGAAATATGATGAGATATGTAGAAAAATGGTTAGAAATGCATTTAAATCACTACCTTTGTGAGTAGAGGGGTAAATGGGAATGCATAGACATTGATGCCAACTTAGAGTTTTGGGAAATAATGGAAGAAGGAAAAAGATCTTGATTTAAAAAATTAAATGCAATAGGAGGATCTAATATACCAAATGTATACTTTTCAAGACAATAGACACATATTCAGTAAATATTTTGGTAAAGAACAAGCTATTATTATACACAAGACATGTCATTATATATTACAAAAAAATTGGGCATGTCAAATGGATATAGTTTAAGTTACAACTTGGCCAAGAAAACAAAAAAATGCTATAAGTTCCTATGACAGAAGCATCTATACAAAAATGTTGAATGAACCCAACCGAATAAGAGATAAACATTAAATACATATGTTACATATAGCATAAACCAATCCATACAAGAGATGATCACTAAATTCATAACCTGTAACTAAGAAATAACCTAGAACTAAGAAGTGAGATCCACCCCATAAGAGAGAGAGAGGGACCACAAACATGTTACACATAGCCCAATGCCAAAACTATAATTACTAAAAATAACTCCATCATCTCAAATGTGTAGAGATAAACTAGCTAATGAATCATCTAACTTTTCAACTAGATCCCAACCTTTACATGCCACAGTAAGATCCACAGACCATGTGAGAGAAACTAGCACATGCCAATAGTCCATGCCATAAGTTGTCCCAATACATTTTTGGACTAGGACAAGAACTTAAAAAAAAATACAACACTGGATGACATAGTTTTTATATCACCAAAGAATTCCACAACCAAGACTAAAACTCAAATCCAACTGCATAAGTACCGTCACACCTTTCGTCCTAATTTATAGATAGAAAACCTTCTAAAAATAACAAATGAAACATTATTTTTAGCAACTATAAAACCAATAGCTACAACTATTCATTGTCACTAAGAAAAAATAATCTAGACCACTCAAATTATTGGACCTAAGAATACAAAATTTGTGTTATGATAAAGACCTCTTTCTTATGAATACATATATAATGGAGACTACCTTTGACAGGCACCTTTAGGCCACAATACTTCTAACACCTTAGGTCCATCATGCTTGATATCAATGACAACCTTAAGCCGATAAACATATCTCTAACAAGTATTGTAGTGAGCATTTGTAATATATTATAACTAGTTATACTTGATTAAGAGTTAACTAGGTTCTTTATGGTTTTCCCATTTGGGGTTTTCATGATAATTATTTTTGGTGTTCTTATGCATGTTTCTTTATGTGATGTCTCTACTTTAGGTATTCATTTAATTCCATCTTTCTTTCTATTACATGTAGAGTAATAAGAAAATTGATTTTAAATATTTTAAGGGAACACTAACTCACCCCCTCCCCTCTTAGTATTCTAGTTGTTCAACAAGGAAGTCAATGTATAAAGAGAAAACTCATTAAAAATAATTATAAAAACTAATAATTTTTTTGATCATTTTGAATAAAAACATAGAAATATATATAACTAGATTCATTTTTAATATTTCTATTATTGTTAAAAACATCTCTACATGAAAATGATAAAAAATGAAAGATATAAGAAGGGAGAGAAGGGTAGAGAACGGAGGGAGAGAAGAGGAGAGAGAGTGAGAGGAGGGGAAGGGATAGTTGTTGTAGTTGTTTAAGTTATATAATTAGATAGCGAGTTATTGATTATAGTTGATTTTAGACAATTGGAACTTTTCCTAGCATATAATATATAAACAATAAGCCCAATAGAAAAATAAAACAAAATAAAGTAAACTACATCATAAAGGTTGACTATCTATACATTCATTATACCTAAAAGAATATGAACAATTGTTGAATTTATCAGTAGGGCCTATCAACCATTGCTTGGCAATGGATGTGTATTCAACTTGGAAATATATATTCAAACTTGTTGGTGTAGCATGAGATTAACTCCATTTTATGAATAACTTTCCCAAATGTACTTTTTTAATCATATAAAATAACTTTGAACCAAAATTATGGCATAGGAGCACCTGAACAAACTAGTAATCAACACCACCCAAAAAAGCTCTTAGTTTGTTTTCTTTAGTTTCAGTTTTGAAGTTTTTTTTCTTTACTTTCAATTTTGGTTTGGCTTATTGGCATTGACATCTCTTTTTCATTCCATGAAAATTTTCACTATCTCCATGATTTGTCTGATATAATGATGGAATCAGATATAAAATGATAGAGTACAAAACATAAAATCATAACAAGGACTATTTGATAGAATAGTTTATGCATTGAATACCTTGAGAAGGGCTTAGTCAATCTTTCTAAATTTGAAAATGCAATTCATAGATGTAAAAGTAGACTTCACAACATTGGAAGCAAGCCACCACCCACAGATGAATTGTTTTCTTTAGTTTCAGTTTTGAAGTTTTTTTTTCTTTACTTTCAATTTTGGCTTGGCTTATTGGCATTGACATCTATTTTTCATTCCATGCAAATTTTCACTATCTCCATGATTTATCTGAGATAATGATGGAATTAGATATAAAATGATAAAGTACAAAACATAAAATCATAACAAGGACTATTTGATAGAATAGCTTATGCATTGACTAACTTGAGAAGGGCTTAGTCAATCTTCCTAAATTTGAAAATGCAATTCATAGCTGTAAAAGTAGACTTCATAGCATTGGAAGCAAGCTGCCACCCATGGATGAGTTGGGGTAGGTGTGAACACCCATCAAAGCATTATTTGTCTAGGTATGCATATATGCAAAATATGGAACCATATACTTGGCACATCATGTTTATCAAAATGCCTCAATGAAGTGGTCTTACAAAATACAATTTTGAGGAAATGAAAATTGTCAGAATGATTTTATAAATTGTGAAAAAAATACATTTTCCAATGTTTTAGGTACATGGATAAGGAGAGATGATGAACTAAAGGGTTGCATCTTAGGAGAGATGATGTGTAGAGTAGTGAGATAGTATGGAGGTAAATGTTTAAGGGAGATAAGTCTTTGATCGACTAATAATATTATAATATGTGTTTACAAATTTAGTGAATATGTAATTTGATTTTACTCATTGTTGTAATCTACATAGTTAGACACATGGATTTTATATAATTAGTTTTGTATTAGTATATTAAGGTAATTAAAAAAGAAGAAGAAGCTCTCTTGCTTCAAATTATATCTAATATTCTTAAAAAAAATCTAAATTAAATTCACACTTTAAAACTACAACACAAAATATTATCATATCAAAACATGATTAAATGACTTGAAATAGTGATTACAAGATTGAGTTTTTGCTTTGCTAGGGTTTCATGTGTCTCTTGCATACTGCTCTCTATCTGAGATTTCCTTCTGAGTTTACCATCTATCAAACCACATTTAGTGCAGGAGTTTTTAAGGCCAGTCTATAATGGCCGTGACTAGCTGCAACCTAGAAGTTTATACTGGTGCTCATGCTACTACTTTAGATAGCCATGGTGCCTCCATTGAAAAAACATCCTCATAAGTTCATCCTAAATGTCTTCCATAAGGTAATCCTGATATTATCCTTCTTTTGCAAGAATTTTATGCTGCATGTGAATGGTTAGAACAACATACATTGATAGGCTATTTTGTGGGTAGGGCTCCTTTTAAAGCCATGCCCACAGAATGGGTTACAAAGAGATGGACTCCTCATGGAGTCCACCTTGAAGCTATGTAAAACCTTACCAAAGGTATTTTAAAAATTTTTCTTTGCTAACCATCCTAGATTGATGTGGTCTTTGGCAATGACCCTTGGTCAATGTGTTCTTCCTTGTGTTTCAAAGGTGGTCTCGAGACTTTTCAGTTTTTGATGACAAAAAGATTAGGGTCCCTATTTGGGTTGAGTTTCCTGGTCTCCCCCTACCTTGTTGGCCATTTATTGAGTCCATTTTCAATACTCTTGGAAAAGTTGTTACTAAGGAACATGATAAGTTTTTCAATGCTCACCCTCAAGAATGCATTTGTGTTGAGGTTGATTTCTCTAAGGATCTTAAGGATCCTATGGAGATTCAAGTTGGTTCCCACACCTTCTCTCAAAAGGTTCTTTATTTGAACCTACCAAACACCTATTATAGGTGTAAGTCAGTGGAACACAATATCAACGATTGCCCTTTGGTAGTGCTTAGGGTTAAAACCCTACCCAAGGATACTCTTATTAATCTAGCAGAAGGCAAACAAAAGATAAATGGACCACTATTGGGCACAAGGGAAAGGCTTCCTCAGCCCTCAAATAGTTGAATGTAGCTTTAGCTTCCACCCCTACTATATAAAATGGAGCACAAACCCCAGTCATTGTAGGGTTGACAATAGTTTAATAGGAACTAGTTCCTATCATTTCATAGGTTTCAAACCCTCCTTAAAAGATCAAGGAAATTAAGAGGGCTAACACTCCTATAATGGCTCTCACTCCACTCACTACATCCTCACACTCCACTCATTGTTTTCTCCATTGAGATACAAAATTTTTGGTATTCTTGTAGTCCACCATGGTAGAGAAGTGGTGGGTTATTATTCTTAGAGGATTTCCTCTAGTTTTAACACAGTTACAACTTTCTTGTAAAATAGCTACTCCTCAGTTGAGGATGAGACATATATGGAAAGTTTTCATGAATTTTTTATCATGGAATGTACAAAGTCTTACAGACCTCTCTAGAAGTTACCATATCTGGGATACCCATCATAGACTTAGAAATATATATTTACTTTGTATGCAAGAGGTAAAAATATTTGGTTTCATGCTTTCTTCTATTTATCATTTCATTTGGCCAAATGACATTATGTTTTCTTCTAAACATGAAATTGGTAGAGGTGGTGTAGTTACTCTCCTTTCACCTTGTCTTAATTCTTTTATTATTTCGCATGGTTCTTGTTGCTATTTTAAAATGAACTAAAACTACTAAGCAACAAAATGCTTAATACCAAGATGACAATACTCACACAATCTAAAGACTAGCCAACTCTTAATAACAATTGTATGTGCAAAGCATTTGGGCACAACTTCAACAAAACCAAGGGTGGTTTTCTACTCTTCTAGCTCTGCAAAACTAGGGTGGGTATACCCAGGGATGATTCAAGACTAGGAAAACTATATAAGGATTATTTTTAGTTTCATTCTGATTATGTAAAAATTCAAAATTCAGACCAATAGTGGCTCTATCTAGGGACATTGAATAAACTGAATTCAAGTGAGGGCTCAAAATTTCTGGGATAAGCAAACCACATACAAACTCCCAAAATTTTCTTCTTGGATGGCTTCATGAAAAGCAAGAAGCTACCACTAAGGTTATGTATAAACGATGGCCCCAGGCCATCGAAATTCAATAAAAGGTTTTACCTCTATCATAGATCTGATTCTCATCTAAACATGTATGAGGTAAACTAAAAATATTTCTTTCATCAATTTCATCAATCAAGTTGGTATCATGAATCAACTTTCTTGATAAAAATGAAACTACAACTTCACCTTCATAATGCATATAAAAACTAAATTCACTTGCAATCACTTGCTCATTATAAAGGTTCTGATCAACACTTTTAAACATACCAAACTGAAAATCTTCTTTATTTAATGACTTATGCATGTTGTCAATCTCAAATATGAAAGTTTCATATTCAACTTGAGGAAAAGGATCACTCATACCTTCAAATTGTGTATCCATGTGCATATCCTGATGGTACTCAGAAGAACAATCTGACTGGTACTCATACGTGTCATCAATGTTAGAAACTAAAACTAATCTGAGATCTTCAAATGATTCTCTGAGATTAGCAAGTGGGTTAGTCATCTTATTTGAATATTTATCATAAAATTCATTACAAGGTGCGTGCTGATTTTCAACAACACCTTCATAAAACACCTTGTTACCAATTTCATAAGATGGAATCTCATCAACACTTTCGCCATCACATCCAGAAGTAGAACAATTTGATCTCTCACAACAGTAAGACAATGTATCATCATTAAAATCATTCTCAGCTAAATCTAAACTTTCCATGTCTTCTTCAAATAATGGGTTAATGATTCCATGCATTGATACCTTTTGCACACTAGGAAAAAACATGAGTTGCTCATCCTCACAAGCATCATCATATAAAGTGTTATCATATACTTTAAATTCACTACCCATTTTATCTTCATGGAAGATTTCATTGTACGAAGAAAAGTCAAAACTATATGAATACTCCCTTTCTAGTTCCCCTACCAAATATATAGTGTCCATAATTTCATCCTCTTCATTATCTTGTTTAGAATGATCATTGTGAATAGACCCTGATTCATTCCTAAACATCCCCCTATATGCTCGATCTTTATTGTCTGATATAAAAGCATTTGACATCTCTTCCCTGAAATCTTCATATTCAAAGTTATTAGCATCAACTAACTTCACCATCTCTTTATCTTCATAATTTGTGGATAAATCACTTTCATATTTTTCATTTGTTGACTGATTTGTGTAACACAAAAACTGAGATGCACTTTCCTTTTCAGATTCAAAAAAAAAATTCATACCTTTACTGACCAAAGAGTACTCACTTCTATCATTGCTTTCTTCCTCCCAATTTGTATCTAATTCACATGAATATGAAAACATATTATAACTTTCCTCTTCTTGACTTGAGTAACCTCTCTCATCATTGTCTTCACATGATGCCTCTTCACAACACACTGGGTCAGCAACTTTATTATAATCAGTTGAAACATGATTTTTAGCTTCCTCATACTCACATTGATGTGATTGTATTTCAAATTTAGGTTTAATAATGTTCTCAACATGATGCACTCTGTGAAAAAGATAAATCATTTCTTGCCTATTTAACTGATCAAGTGAATCTATATTACCATCTACTGCTGAGGCATTAGAAACATGTGAACTCTATTCTTCTGACTGTGACTGAGATAAGTGTGATTCATATTATTCATTGTGTATCTCCTTTCCATGGCATGTTAGATCAGCAATATCAAACTCATGATCATGGAGACAACTCTTATCTTCCTTACTTGTACAAAACTGAGACCTAGGTGCCGCAACTTCATTAGCAATAGAATCATGTATACACTCGACATCATAAGAACTTGCTAATGTAACTAATTCTTGATCTACAATATCAACACATTGCTGAGCCCCTTCAAAGTCTGAGATACATCCTACTACTATAGCATCATGAATAAATGTGTTGTCATTTGTAACCAGGCTAACCTTGCCTACATACATATTCTGATCTAAATTCTCCATTTGATTAAAACCTATAGGAGGGGTATTGATATGATTATTTGAAACTAAAGTACCAACACCACATTCATCCTTTCTTTCAAATACATTATGCTGGTAGTCATACATAGAAAAATGACCTTTAGTCAATCTGTACCTCAAATTATTTTCAATATCCCTAGCGGTCACAAAAGCCTGATATAATGTCCGTGGTTCTTTATCCCTTAATATATAATTCATTTTCTTGTCAAATGCATCAAAATAAATTGCTAAACACATTTGGTCATCAGGTCTATAATTCTCAAGGATTTCATTCAAAACTCTTGCAAATCTGATGTTAAATTGAGAGACAAGTTCATCACTCTGAATATGAATCTTCAAGAACTTATCATAAGAATTAGATACGCTTACCCTTTCTCCAAATTGCTTCATGAAGGTAGAATGCAATTCATCCCAAGATGAAATAGAACATGCTGGCAGAAAATAAAACCCATCTCTAGCATCACCTTTTAAGGTTTGAACAAATAACTTCATATACAAATCCTCATGAGCAATTTCGTAGTCACCCATCAAATCAACAAACAACTCAATATGCTGACTGGCTGTAACAAGATGGTTTCCATTGAACTTAGGAATTTTTTTTCTAATATCATTGGGAATGAAATTTGGGAAACCATGAATACCATTAAAACTTAATGGCATATGGCATATGCCGCTTGGTAGAAATGGATCTAGGAATTTCATTAACTAGTTGCATACTAGATGAAATGAATCTTGACATTCTTAACAAATTTGAACCTCATTCAACTTTAACAACTTCTGATTTATATTTTGCAGCAGATCTATACCCTTCTACCCTTTTCAACTTCTTTAGTGTTGTTGCATGAAACCACTAATCTATTGATTGTCCTGGTGCTAACATCAATTCCTCACACCACTGATCATAACCTTACAGAGTCGCCATCTCCTTGAGGAGAGAAATGAAATCTTAGCAGTGTTTCACATTTATCATTTCAAAAAATTTTTAACAACAAATCAAACAACACTTTGAAACTTACTTGGTCAGAAACTTATACAGATCTCTCTTCTTGCTTGAAAATTCACACACTTTCAGATCTACTTATTTCAACTAAAAACTCTTTGAAAAAAATTTATACATCCGATTTACACTAGTTCAGAGATCCTTTAGATAGAGTTGCCACTCACTTATGTGAGAAAGATTTGAAACATAATTCATAATACTACAGATCTGAACTGAGTTGTCAGTTTTGTAAAATTTTGCAAATCTTTAAAACACTTAGAAAAGAGAAACCTTTATTCAACAATTCTGACTCTGATCTTACAGTAGTATTCTGAAAACCACAATCGACTAAATTGATTGAAAATAATACTTAATGACAACACAATCGACATTCAATCTTGAAGAATACTATTGCAACTGGATAAAAGATACTGGGGTGCATGAAGCTGAAATAAGAAATTTGGAAAAACACATCAGAGAACTTACTATTGTAAATTTTTCATGCCCTTCTCTTGTTGTATTGAATCTCCTTTCAAATTCTCGAGGTTTGTCTATCACATAGATTCAATACAGTCCCTAGTAGAGTCCCCATTTTGTTGGTGTTTTAAAATGAACTAAAACTACTAAGCAAAAAAATGCTTAATATCAAGATGACAATACTCACACAATCTAAAGACTAGCCAACTCTTAATAACAATTGTATGTGCAAAGCATTTGGGCCCAACTTCAACGAAACCAAGAGTGGTCTTCTACTCTTCTAGCTCTGCAAAACCAAGGTGGGTATACCCAGGGATGATTCAAGATTGGGAAAACTGTATAAGGATTATTTTTAGTTTCATTTTGATTCTCATCTCAAATCCTCAAATATATACACAATTCTTGATAACTTGGTAAACACATCCCATACAACAGATATGGCCAAAATTTCTTCTATAGATCTGCAGATGTTCTCAACAATAGTGGCTAACTGAAGCTAAAACATTCCATGTAGACAAGTACTGGCTAGCTTTGAAGATCTACAAGAAATACAAGTAAAATTGATTTAATTCTACATTTTTGACAACCATTTGTGACATATTTCTCTTTCAACTAGATCAAATTTGATCAGTGCCTAATCCATTGGGGCTCAGAGTCTACTACAAATTTCTAGATCTAATTTTTTGCCTTACAACAAATTTCATCACCAATTCTTATCAAAACTCATCATTCAAAATCCTTTCCCCTACTACAACAATCTTATCATATTCATCCGAGCTTTTACTTAATCCATTGAATTAATGACAGTGATAAACAGATATACAACCTAACTATATTGCATTCAATTGCACAAGCCTTTACTTATACAACATCAAGATAACCAAATAATCGAAATGAGACAAAGTTCAGAAAGAAAAGATATGGGGATAGTTGATAATTTGTATTCATTTTCCTTAAAAATTGTATACAATTTATAGTAAACTCAGAATGACCTTCAAAAAGAAACACATATCATTCTATATTCATGTATTCTCAAGACCTGACAGAGAAAATACACCGCCAATTTTTACTCAATACAATGGACCAAAAATAGACTAAGAATATCACTTAGAAAAATAGAATTTGGACCCTCACATTGCCTTGAAAACTCACTTATATAGGTGTGAGTTGCAACAAGCAAAGGGAAAATGTGACTAACAGATGTCCTTACAAGAGGAAAGCACATACATCTGTCAAAAAGAAAATGACTAACAGGAAGTTATGCCAATCACACATTCTCTTGTGGGCTTCTATCTATCACCTCCTTTCATTGATTTTGCTCCAACAATGATTCTATAGTATATGTCACTACTAAGCTTGTCCTTGACAAAATCTATTCTGATGATTGCATTCTATTCTCAACCCATGGGTTTTGTCAAGATAACTGCTTTGTGAAATTCATCTTTACTTCCCACTCTTCACCGATCATGCCAGGCTTCAGAAATAATGGAAAAATTAATTAGTATGCAACCCTTGAGTAGGGAGACAATGTAGCTGTCAAATATAACAAAATGGGCAACTTTTGATTCCTAGCCACGTCTGCTTTCTTAACCACCTTTTGACCAAAATTTTCCATCCATTGACACAGAAAAGGTGCATCCTAACAAAAAGCGAGAATGACCATACCTGTGAGTATGAAATCTTCTTCACCTTCCTCAAAAACTATGCACAGGATCCTACACATTTCTGTTACCTTGGCATCAGGCTATTATATCTTGAAATTTCTTTAAAAATATGATGTTACTACTGAGAGGGTTGTTATCTTACCAAGTTCATTCATTATCCTTCTCAAAACCTTGGTTACATGACTACAACATCTTACCATAGTTTCAAAGAGATGAAACTTTAAGAAAACACTCAGGATTACTAGTTTTCCTCTATCCAAAATCCATATGCTTCTACATGGGACAAAACACTTCTTTTGTGCAAACCAGTTTGAACTAGTATGTGGGATATTACAATCCCAGGCCCAACTATTTTTACCTAGTAATCCCTCTGCTATCCACAACCCATGATCTAATGAACTCTTTAGAACCATCCTTTGATTAAACCATACAAGACTGAATATTTTTTAGAAACTATGGCATGAGAACTTACTTGGAGTTTTTTTCTCTTCATAACTCTGTAATTTATCTTTGAACCAATCACTTCACACTCATGCCAGATTTATCTCAATCCTTGCAATAATTATCTTCATTTAGAAAAGATTTCAAAATCTTTATTTGTGCAAGGTAAAACTGGGAAAATCTTGCCTGTTATACTCTATTATTAAGTACACATGCGAAACTTTTCACATCTTATTAATGTGTAGAGTGCCACCACCTTTAGCATTTAAACCTACATCGTCGATCCTTTGAAATCATATGATTAAGGAATGAAAACTAGGCTGACTTAATATTCCTTTTAGCATGCTGGCAGTCAAACCAATAAACTGCCTCCATCTATATCTTTCTTTCAAAGCTAGCATTTGAAACTGGGCCCACAGATGACAAGGACACGTGTTATCAACTTGTTAACTCGCTATACTTATCTTTCAAGCATTTATCCATAGCAAGCTAACATTAACCACTGATCTTGCTTTGATCATACGACAGATATTCGAAGTGACTTTTAAGAACACAATGGTGGGTCCCTTGCTTGTTAACTCACTATACTTATGTTTTGAGCACCTTTTCATAATGAGTTAATGAGCACCATTGATTAATACTTGATCTTGTGGACATCAACTTATTGCAATAGTGGTGGGCCATCGCTTGCTAACTCACTATCCCTGACTTTCAAGCATTTTTCGTAGTGAGCTAACAATGGCCTTTGATCCTCATTTGATCCAACTATCATAATTCTTTGTGTGCTTTGTACATGGGGAGTGGGTCTATAAACAACTGTCACTGAGATGGCTGAACACGCTGGTGTGCACATGTACTCCTTTTTATTTGTTAATGACATCACACATTCTTGGCCTTGCCACGTTTGTGATTTTCAGGCGGGTCGCCACATCGCTACCGGAAAAAAAATTAAAAATCTAGCTAGCGACCTCTCGGTAGACAAACACCAAGACATAAAGCTCCACTTGCAGAAATAAAAGAAAAGTTTGCACAAGATTTTCTTCAGGATCCTCAAAATCACTTCCTATTATAAAAGAATGTCATGTTTTCCAATGATCGGGTCCTCGCTAAGTCACTATCGAGAAATTGGTGTTTATTTTTGGGAAAGTGGTATTTATTTCAGCTAGAAATTATAGTGACCTTTGATAGATTCTCATTTTTGGTGACAGAAAAAAAAACACACACTAATCAAAAATCCCACCAATAAATGCTGGTGTCAGAGAAGGTGGCCGTGCACATTTATAATGTGGCGTGGGAGCTTTCATGGTCATATAAATCTTTTGAGAGAACACTGCCCTTTTGCAAAATTCGAGCATTCACTATTTCACCACTAGCAAGTCGCATGAATTTTTTCAATAGCGACTTAGCGAATATCGAAAAAACTTGGATGCCGGTGACACCATTCACAGTTTTCATCACATGTGGCTATTCTCAAAATTGATAAGCTTGGGATATAGTATGTGCCAAATTTACCTTATGCTTAACATTAATTCTCAGCACCAAATTTCACCCTTCAGTATCACAGACACGTGTCATCGACTCGTTAACTCGCTATACTTATCAGTCGAGCATTTTTCCATAGTGAGTTAACAATGACCGTAGATTCAAAAGGATCTTCCAGTGGGTAAAGCTTCTTTCACAAGGATTGAACTATGAACTCACATAGGCTGGAAAAGAATATTCGCTTATCCTCCTACTTTTAAAAAAAAAATTTGCACTAGGGAAAATTTAAAAAGAATGGGACACAGGGTTTTAACAAAATTTTCAAAGGCTATCAACAATATGACTTAGCTAGAAATCTTATTCACCATTAATGGATTCCAATATAAAATTTTTTATCTAGACAACAGAAACCTATTATGCAAAAATTCAGACCAATAGTTCTAACCCCATGCACAAAATTATTTGGATTTTTCCTTCTATCAATAATCATTCCTTTGGAATAGTTAATGCTTATGCTCCCAATGATGCTATGGAACGATCTCAACTTTGGTGCTGGATGGCTGAAAACTTTCCCCCAACTACTTGGGTTATGTGTGATGATTTTAATATGGTTGAGCTAGCTTCTGACAAAGAAGGTATTTTTCCTTTTTGCTAGACAACTAGGGAAAGGAAATCATGGTACTTTAGGGATAATAAATTGTGCCTTTTTTATCCCAATGTGAATCACCACCAATAGAGTGGGGTCTGACACACATGGTCTAACTTTAGAGCTAGCTTAGACCATATATTAAAATGTCTCAATTGTGCTATGATTACTACACATTTTTTTTTCCTTTTCTAAAAATCGAGAGCTACTTGCCATTCCCTTGTTGAATGTGAGGTTGTCAGACCAATATCCCATTTATTTTACCATTTCTTGGAAAACTACTATCCAAAAATCTATTAGAATGAAATTTTTCCTTACCATGCCAGTGCTAAGACATGCTTCTACTATTGCTCACATTCTGTGTGTCTAGAACTTGGAGCCAAAACCCCACTCTCAATCAAGTTGAATTCAATGGTGGAATAATTCTATTACTAGAGCTGCTAGGTTTCTTTGCATCTATGAAAGACAATTGGCTATATTCAAAAAGAGATCTTATGAAACTAATACCAAAACTCTCAAGAAGGCTTCTAAAGATCATTCTCTTAACCCATTTGATTCGAATTTGCAAGTCCAACTTGCCAGCTTTTCCATGAGAAAGAGATTACTAATAACTATGCTACTAGGGGTGCCCAAATTAAGGGTCACCTCCACTGGTTGCAGATTGAAAAAAAAGCTTCTAAAAAATTCTTGTAAGCTCTTAGGGCCCATCATATCAACATTGGGATTAAAAAGATTAAACATGGAAATACTATTCTTTCCAATCACCCTGCCATCCTGCAAGCTTTTGTGCACCATTATGAAAATGTTTTTGCTTCATAGGGAAACTCGATTGCCTGAGAGGAAGCTCTCAGAAAATATATTTATGTTACTCCAAACTACTTATTAGTTGAGAAATGAGCTTTCTAAGAGAAAATTATCACCATTAGGGACCTCAGGGAGGTTATCTTTTCTATGGTAGATGACAAGTCCCCTAGGTGTGATGGGTTCCCCTATGAATTTTACAAGCACCTTTGAATTCTATTGGCCTAGACCTACACAAAGTTTATCTTGAAGCATATCATACTAGGAGTCTTGGAGTCATTATTAACAAAGGAAACATTAAATTTATACCTAAAGCTAGTGACCCTAAGGATATCTACAACTGGCAGCCCATCACCTTGCTTAATGTATCATACAAGGTCATTGTTAAGGCATTAGCTCTCAAGATTTGACATCTTCTTCCTTTGATCATGTGACTTGAGAAAACTAGTTTTATCAAATCTAGATATATTCTTGACAACATCATTTTTTTCTGGAAAGGCATGGAGTGAGCTCATAAGTCTAACCAACAAACTCTATTTTTGAAGATTGATTTTGCCAAAGCTTATGATTGAATGGAATGGTCCTTCATTTTGGCTATGCTTCAAGCTTTGGGCTTCAGATGTAATTTTCTCTAGTCTATGGAGATGATTTTGGGTGATGCTAATGTTTGTGTTACCATCAAAAACTCTCAATCTGAAGCCTTTGGGATTTTTTGATCTATCTGCCAGGGTTTTCCTTTAGCTCCAACTTTGTATGTGCTCGCTACTGAAGGTTTTAGTTACCTACTCACCCATTCTATTTCTTCTAGTTTGGTGGGTGGCATTTCCTTTCTTGAATATTCTTCCCAACTTGTCAATGGTCACTTTTCTAATGAATCTTTTCTCACTCTTCTAGAAGACAAGGAGAATATCATTAATGTCTTGTAATGCTTGGATACCTTTTGTCAAGCTTCTAGTTTGACTATTCAATGGTACAAGACCCTCTATTATAGGAAATCCTTTCTTCCAACTCCATCTTTTCTTGCTCAATTTGAGTGGAAATAGGTCACTCACAGGAAGATCTTCCACTTTTTGTGCATCCCCTTTGCCTCTCAAGCTTCTCTAGTAGATTTATGGAATGCTATGCTCATGAAAATTGAGAAAAAACTTGACTATTGGCTTACCAAACCCCTCTTTCTTGTGGGGAAGTTCCCTCATTTTCTTGGAGGTTCTTACTGCTACACATGTGTACTACTCCTCTTGTTGGGCTCCCTCCAAAGCCTCCTACCTCAAGATGGACCACTTGCTTCGTAACTTTCTTTGGGCTTCTGGTTCTGATCATCATGGCTTTTACAGGGTTGCCTAGGATTTTTGCCATCTCCCTAAAGGGTCTAGATGTCTTAGCCTTCTTTCCACTCAGAAGCAAGGACTTTCTCTTTGTGATAAGTGGATTATTCATGCTTGCAATGGTGATGAAGCTTAGAGAGTGTTGGTTCAACACTGCATCTCTTTTAGATTTCATGTCAATAGGCCTGCATGGAAGGGGATCATTCTTCAAACCCTTCTCATTATGCAGGAACTTGTTCATATCCAAGGCTCTTTTGTTATCAAGAGAATTTGGAAAACTTGGGAAGTTGTAAAGCCATGGATTCATTGGGATGGTGATGGGTTTTGTGATGGGCTTTCTTTGAATCAATAGAACCTTTGGTGGTCTCTACTAGTTTCTATTAAGGGTATTCCTCTGGCTAAGACTCAAGACACCGATGCTTTGCATTTTTTCAAATGCAGCATCAAGACTCCTAAGGACCTCTTTTCTTGGGTCTCTATGAGTTGTAGATCTTGGAAGGATATATAGTTCTAGCTTTGTCTTACTCATCCAGATCAACAGACTTTTGATTTCTCGCTCTCTGCCATTCTTGATCACTTGCTTCACAAGTTGGGAATCTAGTCTATGCGACTTTGGTGGAAAGATTGGAAGTGGTATCTTTCCATGCCCTTCACCAATAATAATCCTATCTTAGGGTATCAATGGCTTTCTTGCCATCTCCCTATGGTTGATACTCTCAACCAGTGATGGCATCTTCAGTCTTCTCCTTATCATTGGAGGGTTTGATTTCATGCTATTTGGGATGCTATCACTGAGCCTAAGATTGCTCATTTTTCCTAGTTCTTGTTGTTTCAAGGGCTTCTCCTTGGGCTACAACTCAAACATCCTGAGTTGTTTTTGCATATTTTCTAATTTTGTAGGTGTGCTCATAATTATTGACATTGGATTCATGATTTTTTAAAGCCTTTTAGGCTAGAACCATTTTCTTGGCACATGCTTGTTTTGGGTGATTACCTGAGGATTCCTCATCAATTTACCTAGATCTGGTATACTTTTAGGATGGAGATTTTTTTTACCTCGTGGAAAGATAGGAATGCTATTATTTTCACTCACATATTTCTTGATATCAATGTTTCTATGTACACTAAATCATGCATTTGTAATAATGTCATGTTGTAGATCTAGGTCTAGGCCAACAAGGTGGTGTTGGAAATTGCTCACCTCTAGGAACTACTCAATCATTGGGGTAACATACCTTGCATAGTCCCCAGAGTTCCTCCTAACTCCTCAACTAACCACACTCTTCCCCAGGGCTTCTATTGGGGTCACAAATCTTCTTCTTTCTGTTTTCATATGCTGCACTCACAGGCTCCCCATCATTGCCCTCCTAGTGGTGGCTATGCTAGTTGGTGACACCACTTGGCTTATCCACCTCACTATAGTTCTAGCTAGTCCCCAACTTTTGTGGCTCCACCTCTTATTACTCCTTTTAGCTTTGGTGGCTCCAAGTGGTCTTCCCCCACTTGGATTTGGCTATTTCTCTACCATGGGCAGAGGAGAAAGATAAATAGAAAGGTGTTGATGAAGATGTTGTTGATGGCAAGATTGTTCCTAGCTTGCTTGCCAATCCTAAGGATTCTTGGGGCTATAATGATCATGACGATCCTCCTTTGGCTGGCAATGCTCTTGTGGCTTGAGGGATTTGCTTATATTTTTTTTTAGTGAATAGTTGTTGTTTTCGACTTCTGTTGTGTGAACCTTCACAAGGTGATCTTGTATCCCTTGACACCTTTTTTGTGAATATGTAACAAGTATATTAGTTTATTAACAGAAAGAGACTATTCATAAAAAAAAATGATTAAATATTGTATACTTAGAAAAAAAAACATCTATAAAATTTTAATCTAACATAACACTAACTTTATTATTAGTTTAAAAATTATATTTATATATATCTTATTTTTTCCTTCTCCTATAAATTGTGCTAAAATTATGAAGTGTGCATGTGAAGGAATTTGCAATTAGATTTAAGCAATTTCATGTAGATATGAGGTTAGAAAATGAGCTATTAGATCTTACTATCTATAAGATGTTTAGATGTGGTTACAACTGTCTCAAAATCATAAACTTGGTTGATAAAATGGAGATAAAAAATAGGGACCAAAACAATATACGGGATGCAAAACTCATTAAAAACTTGGGTGAAAAAATGGAGTTAACCAAAGTTGACCAAATCAACACAGAAGAAGAAAAACTACAGTTAAGTGAAAAATAAGTACTATAATTAGATTCCAAGAAGAACTCCATTAGAATAATGAAATGCATATGTTTGTTGTGAAAATCTACCAAAACTTTAGCAACTATTCAAAGAGATGTGAACATGTGGGAGAAAGTGTGAACTTTGACAAAGAGAGGTCGTGTTGTTACAAAGCATTCAATGAAGCAAAGGAAGACATTGACAACATTTTCCAAAACTTTAGAAAATGGTGGATGAATTTTAAATATTTGGGTGGCTTTTCTCATGTAATGAAGAGATTTCTTTCTCATGGTATGGAGGGAGAGTACAATGTTGAGGATAATGGATTTAAAGTTATGGTGAGATTTTATAAGTTATTTATGTGCAAGTATTGCCATGATGAGATTTATGACATTGTGGGTAGTTATGAGTTTTATTATTATGCCAATGGAAGGGATTGCACAAGGAGATGCAACATGTTTGAGAGGCTTTTTGTGTTTTATATTAAAGATAGTGAAGTGAATTGGATGGTAAAAAAAGAGTTAAGGATTTTGGTTGATCTTTTTAGTTGATATTTTAGGGAAAATGGATTGTAAATTTTCTAAAACATTATGATGTATGTTTAGTTTTGTATGTAATTGTTAGTGGAATTTTTGCAAAGTGCTTTTTGAGTGTTTATTAGAGAATTTGATTTCTTGAAAGAGAGGCTAGTCACAAGTTCAAATTCTAGAGGTAGTATGGTATGTATGTCTTGTTTTTGTAGTATAGTTAAGTGTCTCCTACAAGTAAGGGGTGGTTCTATAGCACTAGAGTCATAAATGGACCCATATTCAAATTTTTAGTTGATCTTTCTTTTCTTTTCTATTGATGATGACAATGACCATACTTATTTTATTTTTAATTTAGATGATATTATATTTTGTTTATTCTAAATGATGATATGGGCAGCTTTGTTCTTTTTGTTTTGACTAGTCTGTTTATTGACACCAGTCCTACATTACATAGATAAGTGCTTCTTCTCTTGTTATTTGGAATAGTTTATGTATTGTCTAGTTTATGTTCATTGTCTCATTGTTCTTTCTTAATGGTATGAGAGGTTTAGCTCTTTTTTATTAGTCCATATATTTATCATTTTGGGACATTATCAGAACACTCTTTTTTTAAAAATATAAGTGTCTTTGTTCTTGTTATTTTAAATAGAATATTTATTGAATAGGTTTATCATCACATCACCCCTTATGAAAGGCAAGCTTGGTTTTTCTCTTGTTTTGTGAATAGGCAAGATTGATTTTTCTCTTGTTTTGTGAATAATCTATTTATTGACTATTTAGGTCCATCATTTATTAAAGATCATTATTACCATGATTATTTTAGATTTGTTATCACAATATATTTATATTGATACATCATTAATATCTTAAATCACAACATTTGTATTTATCTTCAAATTATACACACTTTGTTGTATTCTCTTCTATTTTATCAAATCAAATATATATTATTTAAGTATAATGTATACAAATTAGACAAATTTATCCTTCTACTCTTTAAGATTTATTTATGTTATATTACTTTATTCTTTGTGTTAACAATAATTTGAGTTGTTATTTTATAATGAAGGTAACCTATTTTATTAAATCACAGTCGATGCACCTATTATAAATTATCAATCAAATAGAAGGAAAATTTATTTAAGCCTCACAATGGACAAGTTGAAGAAAGTCTACTCAACTATCAATCCACATATTCATTAAAACATATGTGAACTTCATACACTTGTGAAAAGTATTGGTAGAAAAAATTTCATCAAAAGATCATACACAATAGATTGCTTTTGGTTTTGGGATTCAAAAGATGATTGGGAGATAGCATTCAGAGATGAAATCCATCTCATATCAATACATCCATTTGGATGTGAATATACATATGCTCTTATTTATCTCAGAGTCCATCATATTTATGTTTTTGTTCAAGTTAGTGCAATACTAACAATTAATCATAGTTGTGAGATAAGCAATATAATCTTCTCAAATATAATATAATATTTTAATTTATTATCAATGTGATTTGGATTCTAATCCAACATTATTTAATTTCCTTTTATAAGTATACATTAAAAATAGTTTAGAAATTACCATAAGAAAGTTACATTTGAATTAAGAAATAATTTCTAAATTATTATAATTAGTTATTTATATAATATTTTCTTTAAAAAAAATTATGTTGAAAGTAGTGACTTTTTATAATCTTTTCAAAATTTTAAATTTTGAAAAATAAGAAATTCTAATTTATAAATGAAAAATTGTGAGAGAGAATTTAATAAAATAATTAATCAAGTAATTATCATAACATTGATATTAATAATGCTATGTATCAATATTTGATATAGACATTCACATTGATGAGTATCGATATCATACTATGCTTTTGATGATATGTATCGAGCATAATATGGTATCAATATTTAATATCTCCCTTGCATTGACTATCATGTGAGTTGATAATATGTATTGACTTTCACATTAATAATAAGAATCATTAATAAGTATTGACTATCAACGAACATATAAATTTGTATATTGATTACAATTACTTAATAATCAGTAATAAGGCATGTCTCACATAGAGACATGTATTTACATGAACTATGTTTGCATAGAGATATTTCCTTACAAGAGACATGTCTTCATCCTATTGCTAAGAGATCAATTATCCACCATTGACCACTCAATTGATAGCAAGGAGTTAATGATTCTAGCTCTCAATATAATCCCTACATCTTGGGAATAATTCATACAAGGGATAAGTTCTTGATCTAAAATTCCTAAGTTTGATCATTTAAAAAATCATTGCATTTAGGAAGAGTCAAGGCTGGTCAATAGAGGAATTAGTTTAAACACTTCTAATGAAGAGATTCAAGTCTTAAATTCTAATTCTCACAACCAAAGGAAGAAATACAACTTCAAACAAAAGAAGGAAAAGAAATCCATCAGAAAATGCTCATTTAAGAGGAGGGACATGTCTAAAGTATAATGCTTTAGCTAAGATGAACATGATCACCTTGTAGTGGTGTGTTTGGGAGGTTTAAGCCTCAAGCTTCCCTAGGTAAAGTTAGTAAGATGAGCTTGGATAAGGACTTTGCAAGACTTGTATTTATTCAACCCTATCAAGCCAAGTACCTACCAACATTAATACTTGGTTCATGAATAATGGAGCATCTTGATAGCCCTTATTTTCACTAAGTTAAATTTTCAAATTTTATGGTGAGAATATTTTAGAAATAGTGTTGTGTTGTTAGGATTCATGTCTTATTTTTTGCCATTTCCAGAAAATGGCCCTAACATGGTATTTTTGCCCTAGCCTAGTATTATATTCTTGCCCTTGTCTAATGATGAAATGTCCTAGGATTGTGTTTTCATCTTTCTCATGAAAAATTTCATAAAAGCTCACAATTTGGTCTTTACTATAGGTCTTATTTCTAAGCAAGAATTTTTTTGTAATTTGAATCTTCTCTTATGATCTTATGATTAAAGGGGTTGGCAGGGCATTGTAGGGTAAAAGTTTGAGTCTCCTAATCTTAAGATATGTTGTGGTTGTAGTATCACAAATGTAAAAGGCAAGGTTCCTGATCTTACAATTCCTTTGTGTCGTGCCATCATAAGTCTAATGAAAAAGGTTTTTAGACCATGGTGTGTGATGTTATGATAAACAAGCGATCGTGGGATTGTAGAGGTAGAAGAGAAGGATCACAACCATATGATAAGTGGCTTATTGTAGGATCATAGAAAGGTGAAAATATAAGGAGGAAGCTAAAGAGTGTTGATCCTATGATAAAGGAGTGATCAAGGCATCATAACAATCTTTGTAAAGTTTTTTGATGTTATGCCAAGACCCTAGTTGTAAGATCGAGGGAGAAGAATTTGAAGCTCACGATGCTATGGGGGTTGATGATCGTAAGATCACAAAGTAAAAAATGAAAAAGCAAGGTGGTAGTTTAATGTCAGAGAAATGACATGTGTTTTATCCTGATTGGTTAGAATTGCAATG
>CM053793.1:93725150-93742650 GCA_028749045.1 Cupressus sempervirens | reverse complement strand
AGAAGGGGGAGCCTACCCTTTAAGGTAGGAGAGACTCTATCTCACATGTCATGGTTATTCATCCTATTTTGTGATTGGATTTTTAAAAAAAATTTGATTGCAAAATATCCACCTAACACAATGTATTTGTAGGAAAATTTATTTTACCTCACATATAAAGAAACCACAATATGCTCGGTTGTGAGGCCTTTTGGGTTGCGGCCTTATATAGAACAAGAATTACAATCTTAGAGCCCCAAATCGTATCTTCTACCTTTAATCTTTGTCTTTTATCGTTCATACTAGTTTCCTACATCTAACCAAGCTTCTTTTATATCCAGTTAAGCCACAACATGATGAAAAATGTGCATAACATGAAAACAAAAGCATAAAAAGCCACTTCATGAAAAACAAACTAGTGTCATAATGCCCCACTCGGGAACTTAAGAGAAATAAATCTAATATGTTACAAAGTTTACGAAACTTTTTTTGTTTAAACAACATCAAAGTAACAATACAAAAGCAATATACACATACACAACATTTACACTACAAATTTCATTCTTGAAGGGTTCCTTCAAGTTGAGTCACATTTAAGAAATTTTTATTATTAATTTAAGTCTCAATTACAACGTCCATAATCATAAAATGAATAAACACATACATACTCTTATATGCACATACATAAAACAACTAATATGATAGAGTACCTTCAGATAACATCATCCACTTCTCATGTCACACAGTGTGTAGTAATAAATATAAGTACACCAATATACAATACAATATCCTATAGGATCTCAAAACACATGATACATAGATATATCAAATGAATAGAAGTCTCAAAGACAAGAATAAGAATGATAATGGAACAATTGTATCAACGAGAATCCAACATTTGACAATTTGAGGGGGACCCAAATGGTAAGAAGACACTACCTCCTGACCGCATGGTCACCTAATCAAGCTCCCACGCTCACCGTGCAGGAGAGATAATGTATGATCCACACATAGATAATCAAATCATAAAACAATTTTAGGTAAGGAATCCTGATAACCAAATCTACCTCAAGGGTAATACAAACTACTAAAAATATATAAATAAATAACCAAAGTAAAAAATACACTCATCTAAACCAACATCACATACCAAAATCAACAATAGATACCAAGTACAAATCAAATATCAAAACCAAAAATATACAACCACCTTCAAATTAATATCAAGTATCACAAGCACAATAACCAACAGATAACAACTATCATCAAAAAAGTAAACCACCAATTACTAACTCCAACAATAAAAACACCACTAATGAATAACTAACATTCATTAATAAAAGTTAATTGTCAATGATAACTGACATCCAATCAATAAATAATAAGTCACAATAAATACACCATTAAAAGTAGTATCCAACAAGTACACTGCCAATATGCCTCTACCCACTTGGTAAAGTAGTCCATTATTGCTAGGACATGAGTATGACCCTTTCTACAAGGTAGATTGATGATACCAATGAAATCAATTCCCCACTGCTGAAATACTCAATCACTACTGGCTTCAATGGAAGAGCAACAAGATTTTGTTCACCTATGAATCGTTGACATGGTTCGCATTTCCTTACCCATTGATAAGCATCCTAAAAAAGTGTTGGCCAATAATATTGAGATCTCAAAATTTTATGTGTAGTGGCAGGTGCCAAGAAATGTCCTCCACAAGCTTGATTGTGGAAAGAATCCAAATATGATTTCACCTCAATGATTTTTTTGACCAACTCCATCAAAACAATCATATGAGTAGGATATATTGGTAAGGTATATGGTTCTCCTTGAATATAACCAACTCTCAAATTAGTGAAATTTGAGAATTAGAAGATGCAACCAAACCGATTTACCCACTCCTATGCTTCATCTGATACTTTTTTGATTACCAACTCTTTGTTTAATTGACACTTGAAACATCCAAAGAATGCATCTTGGACCCTCCTACAATGATATTTTCTTTGTGCCACTATAATTTGGTCACGAAAGTCCCGAATGGAAGCTAGAGTATGATCCCTATTAGAGTAATAAAGTTTTTCCTTATTAATTAAATCATATTGATTTAATTATTGAGTCACTTATTATCTCAAGTTTACTTAAGATAAACTTTGGGCATATAATTATTAATTATTATCATGCAACCTAGGTTAGTTACTTGTTAGAGTTTTGATCTCCTTATAAGGTCAATCTCTCTTTGTAAAATTCATTCACTTTTGATTAAATAGCAAATTATCTTGTTGCTCATCAATAATGTCTCAACTATGGATTTTGGAATTCCAGCCTCCATAGCTTTTACTTCTCTCTTTCTATGATAAGTGTTTGTATGCAAGTGATTCTTAGGAGCTATGGGGTTGATTTTTCATCAACTTCAACATGATATCAAAGCTCTAGATCTTCATGCCCATGTTCTATTTGTGAGAGATTTGGCATTGATTTTCAAATCTACGGCTTTGAGAGGATTTTGTACTAGACCTATTGGGGACCTATTGTTTAGAGCACTCTGAGCCCACATAGACATCACCATTGAGCTTGGAGTCCTTGAAAATCCCCATTTCCATATAAAATATGTCTAGTTTGGATGTTATTAAAATATGAGGCAAACCTTTTTGCACCAAGACTGTTTTGACTTGGGCACACAAATCGAGAACAATGACTATTTTTATTTTTCAAAAATAAATTTGGAGTCTGATTTTTTTATAAAGTGAATGTTTTTGGAAAATTATAAAACAACCTTTTTTTACAAAAAAAATGCATTCAAGGTGCATCCTCTTTTGTTAAAAATTGGGGGAGCTGATTTCATAAAGCACTATACTGTACCCTATACCAACACTGTGCAAGTTTGACAAATCTAATAGACCTCACAGCCCACACTCGTCCATCCTTAGTACCTCTTCCATCCTGAGCTGAGTTCTTTGTGACTCCATTTTTTGCAAGGTTGATTCGTCATTGAACGAGGTGATTTGGACATTGATTGGTTTTTTGACCTTCATAGCACCTCTATTTTTGTACCTTCTAATGGTGTGTTGTCCAGCTCATGCCACTTGGCAAACTCCATTTTCATGAGCAAATTTGGCATTAAAAGGAATTTGTTTTCGGCATCGATGATGCCAACATCAACACCTATTCATCTAGCCACCTCAATGCTTGGGTCACACCTAAGATCTATTCTATGTTCAGTGGTTTATGTCATTGTTTATTTGACAGTATTTACTATGGTGTTCATGGGCATGCATTTTTTCATGCATTCTACACTTTTTTTTCCTTGGTGCACTCCTTTCTTCCATGTGGTGGCTCTTGTCTAGTGGCTCCTACTTCAAGCACATGTGTGTTTCATTGGTGTCTACACCTATCAAGCACACCCTCTTTCTCAGACACATCGTTTGAGCAACATTTTTGACCCCATTAGATACCCACATCCATGTGTTGGTCCATGCACATGTCAGACCCTGTGGAGATTTGACTCTGCTTGTGACAGCTTGATAGGTGGTTTTCGCCATTGACAAGTGTTTGGAGTTTTTAAATGCATGATTAGGAGAAATTTTAGAGATTATTGGTGCTTAGTCGTTGTTTTTGGTGCTCATCTCTATCATTCAAAGACATGTTTTGCATAGGCAAAAATTGTGGCACATTTCCAATCCCATGATTTGATTGGTAGACGTGATTTGATTGGGAGTTGTGATTTCTCAAGGTGGATTTATCAGGTGGACTTCATGGGCATTTCTTGGCATGTCTGTGACAACATTATGGAAATGCAATTACTTTTTCAGTATTTTCCATCACATGCAATTCTTTTTGGCCTTTTTTAGGTGCCTTTCCCCACACATTGGGCTTTGTCATGTCCCCACCCCACCCCCCTCAGCCTCTGATCTAGATTTTTTGGGTTCCACATGCTAACAATTTTTTGAGCTTGGAGTGAAGAAGTTTTTTTTGATGGGTTTGGTTTGAAGACAATGAGTTGTATTTTTCCTTTGCATCTTCAAATTTTTTCCCACATGCTTTATTAGCCACTGAATTTTTCTTCTGGCACTGACCGTTTGTTTTTTGGTGAACTGATTTTTTCTTGATGTATTAGATGTTCTTTTTTGACATCAGGGGTCACTTTATTAGCATTTTTCACCTTGACAGGCATTTGACCATCAAATTTATGCTTGTTACTTGTTGACATTAGCATTGCATCAACACTCTTGTCACCCCTTTAGACCTTGTTTGGACCTACCTTCAGTGTTTTGCTCATATCTTAGGCATATGGACTTTGTTTTTTGCAAACAAGATATTGTTGGAAAGCTGGTTCCAAGCCTGTCATAATGGTATATGCATTTTTTAGTTTTGATGTTTTTGATGGCTTTTTATGCTATCAAAGTTAGGGGTTCTATTTTACACTTTGAGAGACATATCTTGAGCATCCAATCTCCAATTTGAGAATTCAAAAGTGTTTCAAAGACCTTTCTAGTGATGTTGGTTGTTTTTCTAGATTCTTCTCTAGGCATATTCTATTTAGTCTTTTTCATTTTTGCATTCTATAAGATATCTTGGTTATTTGAGGTCCAGGGATCAATTTTGTTACTTTAGATGATTTGTCATGGGTTGTACTATCTATTTTATCAACTTATGTTTCTTTTATTCTATTTAGATATCATTTGTATGCATTCTTGCAAACACACTGAGATAAAGTGCCATATTCCATCTGTATTTTTGTTTCAATTGTTTTGCCATGTTTTGCCTTCTAATTCGAACAGTGTCATCTAAGGACATTCATACAAATTATTGTATTCTTGGGATTCACCATATCTTGTGCCTTATTGTACATGCACTACTCTAATTAAAGTGCCATGGGGGTTGATGTTTTGCCTTTGTTTGCCATCTTCCTTTGTCCAATGAGTTTTCCTTCTGTGACATTAGCCACATGACATGTCAGAGATTGATCACCTCAGTATACACATATGTATTCTTTTGTGCATTTTGATCATGGTTCTTTGATATGCAGTTCTTTTGGCCCACTTTTCTAGTTGCATGTCACCTCACTCTTGTCTACATTAGGGGGTTTCTTCTATTGTCTCTCATGCTTCCTTGGTTTGATGGAGTCAACTATGTATTTAGTATTTATTCATATGTACTGGGTAGATGTAATAGCTGGGTACCTATGCATTTTGGTGAGATGGATCATTTACCATATAGACACTCTTATTTTCATTCCTAGTTTGGATGCAACCTTTCATGTTTGATTAATCATCTCTTTGAGCTTTGGTGTTTCATGTCATCTATATCTTCGAGTTTAGTTGTTTTCCTTTATGTGCCTCTTGATTCGATGCATATTAAAGTCTTCTCTACCTGGTCAGGTTCTATTTCAGTGGAGGTTCTTCAAATAGCAATTACTTTCGACAGAGCTTTTCAACTTCTACATGCTTCATTAGTGTTCTTCATGGTCAACTTTTGTTCCTATCTTCTGGGTCATTCCCTAGTTTGGAGGCATCTTCATTCTTTCACTAGTTCCTTTCAGCATTATTTCCATCTCTTTTTGGAGAGGGATTTTTCCCATGTGGTTTTCTCTATTTCTCCTCTTTTTAGAGATTTGGTTGTGGTTGGGTACCTCATTAGGTTTTGTTTGTTGGGACCCAAATTTACTTTCAATAGTAGTTTCTAGGTTTTTAACTACTCCCTAGGCTTATCTTGAGGGGGGTGTTAGAGTAATAAAGTCTTTTTTCTTAATAATTAAATCATATTGATTTAATTATTAAGTCACTTATTATCTCTAGTTTACTTCAGCTAAACTTTGGGCATATAATAATTAATTCTTTTATTAATTATTATCATGCAACCTAGGTTAGTAATCTATTAGGGTTCTTATCTCTTTACAATGATGATCTCTCTTTGTAAAATTCATTCACTTTTGATTCTATAACAATTTATTTGTCTGCTCATCAATAATGTCTCAACTATGGATCTCAGAATTCCAATCTCCATAGCTTTTTCTTCTCTCTTTCTATGATAGGTGTTTGCATGCAGGTGATTCTTGGGAGTTGTGGGGTTGATCTTTCATCAACTTCAACAATCCCCCTTGGTGGAAATTCCTTAAAAGGTTCCCATGGTTGTAGGAATGTAGACCAGGTATGAATTCACAAAGAATGGTATTGATGTTCCCACATGAACTAATTTTTCACATAGCATTGTGCTTATAAGTTCTCCCCAATAGATGGGTTCCTTGTTATCAAAGATCTAAAGGATAAAATTATATATCCAAGGCTGAAAATTTCTAGATTCATTGAGGTTGCAAACTCTTCTAAGGAGAGATATCAAATCCTTAACTTCTAGTTTGAATTTAGATGTGTCTATTGTTTGGGCTAGCTAAAAACAATGGTTCTTATTACCCAACTAGTATGTTTTTGTGTGCTTTTGATAATCTAATCTATTATGATTCCATAGTTGTAGAGACATCTCTTTAGACAAATCTACATATTCTGAATTATGAGGAACTCAAAAGATTTATTCAATAACATCCAGATCCAGACTGGTAATGACCTTGCCGTCTATATTCTTGATTATTTTCGTCTTTGGGATGAAATATTGAACACATCCCAAGATGAATTCAAGTTTTGAGAAATTCATGGGAAAAGAAGATACTAGATGAATATCACTCTTTTTATGTGTCTCATCTCCCTACTGGTAGGAGCTTCAATTCTTTGTAACAAATTAGCCATGTCTATGCGCCCGATATCTATATCTAATACTTGATTTAGAGGAGATGATAAAAGAGATATAGTTGTGGGAGCCAACTCCTTGTCATACTAGTATTTCATCTTCCCTTAGGATTTTAATGGTATGGACATATCCTGTGTTGGATCTCAAAGAGTGAAAAATGGAGGAAAAAGAAGTTGAAATGAACAAGTCTTCTCCAAAATTGAGTTCTCCAAGTGCAAATGCATGCAACAACTCAATAGCTTTTGACTAATTTAAAGTTGCAAATGGTAATCTCCAGGGTCATGTACTTGGGGTGTTTTTGCATGTAGAAGGCAAAATACAAGTTTTCAAACCTTTAGAAGCCCAAAACTTTTTGCATAAAAATTGTTCTTGGGATGCTTTTAGGAAGAAAAGTGCCCTCCAAATGCCAAAGTCAGGGTTGTTTTTATAGTTCTTGTTGAAAAACATGATTCTCAAATGCCAAAATATGCATTCAAATACAAACATGTGCCCTCCAATATCATTTACATGTATTAAAATGCATAGTCAAGCCCTCGAAAGGTGTTTACATATTTAAAATGTGTACAAATATGGGTTTGAAGTGTAAATCACACTCTCTTGGAGGTATTACATGCAATTTTGGGTTTAAAAATGTATGTGTTGGGTGCAAATCACACTCCCCCAACCACATTGCATCTTGAGAATATGTAATACATGTTATGACTTAGACAATTTTGGCCTTGGAATGCAAAAAATAGGTTCTTGGGATGTCGTTACATGTGTTGTAGTGCATAATCGCACTCTCTAAGGCCCATTACATGTTACATGTTGGATGGAAAAATCCATTTACATGTGAATCGTGGGCTTGGAGGCCCATTACATATTAAAAAATACAACCTTTTTATTTGCCTAATCTCACAACTTGGCTTCCTAGAGAAAATCACACTCTCTAATTGCTATTACATATGACCTATTTTGCATGTAGAAATGAGTTTTCATGTAAATTGGACTCTTGGAAGTCCATCACATATTTAAAATATGTATTTTCAAGCCAAATTTTGACTCTACAAGTGCATTTTATTGTAAACATGTAAAAGACATGTTATTGAGCTTGCACAACTTAAGTGATTAATTTAGCACGTGTCTAATTGTTTTTTGAGTTAATCTTACTTAAAGGGGTCAAATATTATATTTACACTATATAGTTTATATGTCATGTGCAAATATTATTCAAAAAGTAATATTTAACTTATATTTTTTAAATAAAACATAAAGTAAAACTCAACATTAAATTAGAACTATATAGTAAGAAAGTCACTTAAGATAAAAATTAAAAAATAACTCAACATGAAAATATAACACGAAATGCACTAGAGTCACTTAACTAATAAAGTAACTTAAAAACATAACATAAAGTCATTTTATGTTATAGTTTTCAAAAAAGTGAATGTCAACATTAAAATATAATATTAATATTTTTAAAATGCCTTTGTGACTAGAGAGTCCACTTATTGGGCACTTAAATGATCATATATTTTGACTACCAAGTCTGATTAAGCCCTGAGATATATTGAATCAAAGGGAAAATTGAATGCAAGTGATCAGGCAAAAGAAAAAGAGTAAAAGCAACTAAACACAAATAAAAAATGCAAATAAGGACTTTGAAGGCTTCAGAAATTAGGCATTGGCTTAATAAAATGAAAATGAAAAGGAGTTGAAGAAAGCCTTTAGTAAAATGATTCATTATATAAATTAGGGTCGATTGGTTGATAAATGTTGGCCAATTAAATAATGAATTATCCCAAAGAAATGTGAAACTAAGTTGAAATAGTTTTGTATGTTATCTACATTTTGTGGTGAAAAAATGCAAGACAACATTATCATAATCATGTCACCTCGTATGTTTTCTCTTCTTTGTAATTGTTGCTATACTTTGTTCCTTTCCAATACTTTGGATGGTCTTCTTTGATTATTGAGGTTCCTAGCATGAACTGTTAGCATGAATGTTGATGGTATTTCTTTGGGGGAGTATCCTAAGCATCGGAGAGTATTGAATGTTGCATTCATGATTGTGTTTTCATTGATATCAACATAGCAGTAATTTTGTGAAGACTGACAGAATAGCAGACATAGATCATACTTGTACGAACAAAGTTTTGATGTACAAGTGAAGCAGGGTTAAGGACGTGTTCCACTTTGTGTCTTGATAACAAAATTAAATGCGCGTAGTCTAAGTCAAAGATGTATAGGAGCTATAACTAATTTACAAAGAGTAGTACAAAGACAGAGTGCACAGAAAGCAGTTTATGATGATCCTATTATATCTTCTAGCAAAGATATAATCTAGTGATGCACAATTAGAAAGTGATTGAGGACAGTCTAATGATGATGTTAGTGAGTGTGCAAGTCTTGAAGTTGCACATGTGAAGTTTTGCATAGACTGTGAGTCAACAATACTATTGTAATTACAAATTAATTAATTATCTTATTATAATTAATTAGGAAAGCTTCAAGGCCGACTCAAGGAATTATTTTGAAGATAGGGTACAAAGGAAAGATATTTTTCTTGTTTGTAGAATGTGAAATGGAAGTGATGTACATGTGAAGTGATCAAGGAAGTACGAATAAGAGCAAAGTATTTGATAAATGTGAGTAAGCAATCCAAGGGATTATTGGATACAAAGTTCATGATTTGGTATCAAGATCAAAAGAAGCAAAGGTCTGATTGATAGGACATAGAAAGAGGAAGGAAGTACAATAAAATTCTATTATTTTGCAATGAATAATACAAAGATCATTTGGACAATGGGTTAATTGGTCTTGCCCTTGAAGTTGTTTGGACAGTGGGTTCATTTGCCTTCCATAACTGCTAACAAGGTTGGAATCTTTTAACAAGGATTCAAAGTCTCCTAATAGGGACTGATATGTACTAAATTTTTTTATAGAATCTTAACAGGGTCCATCCTCTAACAAGGAATATTTATATTAGTACATCATCTTGTGGGTACCATCCCCTGGACTAGGGTTTTCCCTTTGATCAAGGGTTTCCCTAGTTAACATATATAGTGTTATTGTGTATGAGTATCTTGTTATGGTTTCTGATTATATTGTTCACATGGTTAAGTTTTATAAAGGTTGATAATTGTGACAATAGTTGGATAACTAATTCATGGGTGAGCCCACAATAGTGGGTTACACTTTTTTGCCTAAACTGACACTGAACTTTGAATTTTCAAGAAAGCTTTCACTTTCAAATGCAAATTCTCGTTTAACGGTTAGGAATTTGAAGATGAAGTAAACTAGAGTCTTTTAGGATTTTGTGTCTAGATTCTAAATATTTTTATTTTATTTTATTTTAAATTGAATTTATTGAATTATTTTTTCTCCTACAAAAATTGGTATGATATCAAAATCCTAATTTTTAAAGAGTGACACTGTTTTTGACACACATAACTTTTTTTCTACAATAGATATCAATGCGATTCTTTTGAATTTAGTTTGCTAACATCCATACCTAAATCGTAGAGTTGGTCTTATATCTTTATCGTTAGTATTTCATATTTTATTGTAGTTTAAAGTTGGCATAACACTAATTTAGACATACATGGCTTTTGACACATGTAACTTATTATATATTTACCCAATTTCAAAAAAAAAAAAAATTATTGAAAGGTGACTCAAATATGGAGACCATACTTATTTTTCAATTTTTTCTTTTTAAATTTACTATTTTTCCATGAGTGTCAAATATCTCAATTTATTTTTTATAGTAAACCTATATTCAATTCATGTTAAAAAATACATACCTAAAAAATTTGAAAAGCACCAAATTCATAGTCATTAGAAAGCTAGTTCAAATTACTTTAGTCATGCAAAACTTTAGGTCTTTAGTGCTCCATTTGAACCTGGTAATTTAGCTCTGAAGAAAGGAAATCACTGAAAAAACTTCAAACTATTCATGTAACCTTCTATCTAGCTAGTTTCGATAGAAACTAAATCACTTAGTTTCTATCAAAACTATGGGTGGTTTAATCGCGCGGTCAACAAACTACTTTCTAGTTTCGATCAAAACTACTGTGGTAGTTTTAATCAAAACTACTGTGGTAGTTTTAATCAAAACTACTGTGGTAGTTTTAATCAAAACTATTGTGGTAGTTTCAATCGAAACTAGAAAGTAGTTTTGATCAAAACTAGAAAGTAGTTTTGATCGAAACTATGGAAAGTGTAGGATCTTGCCTAGTTCGCCCCTAGGGGTGTTTCTCTAGTCAGCCCCTAGGGGTTTTTCCCTAGTCGGCTAATAAGGTTGTTTTTTTAAAGAATTTTTTTTTAATATAAATACGAGTTCCATTTTTTTCAATTTATATTTATGTGAAATCAAGTTATTGGCTTTTGAATTGGGAAGAAAGAAATATTTGACAAACTTCAACCTATTTTCGAATTTTGGAGGAAGAATTTACGACATTGGAAATAAAGATAAAAGAGCAAGTAGATATGCACGAAGAAGAACTAAGGAACAAGAAGATGAAAATCGTTGAAAAATGCTAGCAAGATACTATCTTAGATCAAGTACACATGCACAATCTTTTTTCCAATGTATTTAATTAGTTTATTTAGTTAGGATTAGGGTTTAAATCCAATTAGGAATATGATATTTATCTTAAATTAGCATTAGTATTAACTTAATATTAAGAGTTTATTTGAAATTATGTTCATATTTAGGCCATTAGGGTTTATTCAATTATGTCCATATTTAGTCCTTAGGGTAAATATTACATTATGAATAAATTTAAATTATGAATTTATTTAGCATGAGAATTACCTTGTTTATTCAATTATGTTAATAATTTATAGTCCATTAAGGTTTATTAGATTATGATTAAATTTAAATAAATTTATTTATTTAGGACGTAGTCAACCAGGACAGCCTACCAACATTGGAGAAGGTTCATCCCAAGTTCCAATAGTTACATGTGCATCTCTTGCAAGTATATAATATAGATCTCTCTAGATTTCTAGGTCTCTACCAAACTTTATATCTTTAATTTTTAAATTTAGCGAGCGATATTTCCCCTTATAAACTTACTTGATTTTATTTGTTATATCGTGCACGTGCAACTCTAGTAGATGATGAAAATGTTGGACATGAGGAAATTGAAGATGAAGCAATGGATATTGAAGAAGGACCATCTGAAGGTTAGATAATTTAATCAAGTACCTAATATTTAACTCAAGTTAAACATGTATATATGTATACATATATGTCCCCTAAAGAGATTGTATCTTAAGACTTTGTTTCCTTTTTTCTTGTGCAGCTTGAGATCAAACAACAAATGAGAATGTTAATCTAGGTCAATGATCGAAGAGAAAAATTAATCATAGAAACATAGATCATTTAATTGAAATGGATGTGGAAAAATTGAGAGAATATGCTAATCAATCTACACATACTATGAAGAGGAAATTGAATAAAAAGTCTAAAGACATAATTGCACAATTTGAGAATCTATCAACAGTGGAGAAAACTCAACTATTATCAATTTCACTTCTTAAAGATGAATTAAAAGAGCCACTAAGACTATTGGGTATAGATATAAGCATAAAAAAGAGGAGGACTTCTAAACTAGAAAAATATATTGTTGAAAGTGTTAAGGAAGGGTTACATTCCATTGGGAAAAAAAATAGATTTGCAAATAAATCCATTGCACGAAGAGTGATATTGACATCTATTTTAAATTAGAAAACATCCCAAAATAGACAAATCTCTTCATTATCATCTCATTTCGGGTATAGTTGGAAGACAGTACTACATTATCTGAAAAGGAGAAACAATTTGAATGATAGTACATTAGAAGGCAATTGGGCACTAATGTGTAGAGCTCCTCGATCTGACAGGATTGGGGAAACAATTAAGAACTTAGTTATTCAATTTTGGATTGATAATACTCGTCCTTCACCAAATAGAAGAGATTTCATCAAGTAAAGGATTGGGCCTAAGGAATATATTCAACATGCAAAATATTGGTTGTATGTCACTCAACATGAATTGTATCTCTCATTTTGTAATTTAAATCCTAACATAAAGATTGGACAAACAATGTTTGAAAGATTGAAGCCCTATTTTGTGAAGATAAATAAATCTTTTGAAACATGTTGTTGTTGATATCATGTTGAATTTGATCTATACTATGAAGGCTTTTGAAATGATAGAAGAAAGTGGTGGAACTTCTCAAAATACTTTTCCTAAATGACCGAGTCAATTCATAACATCAATCTTATGTGACATACCAAATGATTGTGCAATAGGTGAAATAGATTACATAAGAGGAACTTGTGAAACATGTGGTAACTTGATTAAATTTCCTTTGAGAGAAGAAGATACTAATACGACAAGGATGGTAAAATGTAAGAGATATAAGTACATAAAGTCAAAAACAAAAGCTGGAAAAGAATCAACAAGGTTAGAATATGTAGAGGATGAGATATCGGCTGGAGAATTTATGCTAAACTTTTGTACATTGATTCAACCATATATACGCCATGCATTTTTTGCTAAGTGGCAAGCAGACCAATTTCAAACACTAAGAGAAACTTTCCCACTGGGAACAATTCTATCTGTTGTTGACTTTGCAGAGAGTTACTTTTTTGTATCTCAAAAACAACTTCAAGTAGAATACTACTATACAGAGCAGGTTACTATTATGGTTCAAGTGTCTTATCAACATGCACAAATTGATCTGGATGGTGTGTAAAGTATAGATCAAGCATGAGTCATTAAAAAAGAGTATCACTTTTACATTAGTGATGACAAAGAACATGACACACATTTTGTGGAACATTGTTTTAAGACATTTTTTGAATATTTGAAAAATAAAAACATTAAAATAGAAAAAAATTTTGTTTGGTTAGATGGATGTGCAACACAATTTAAATTAGCTAGACCATTTTATGCATTATGTAGATATCATCAATACCTTAACATACTACACATTTGGAGTTTTTTTGATAGTGGACATGAAAAGGGTGAGCATGATGGTGCAAGAGCTTGTATCAAATGTGCTTTAAGAAAGTATCAAATGGACTATAAAGGATATCACATTAATAATGCTCATGATGTGGTTGAGTGGTGCAAAACACATTTTTCAGGGCCAACAAATATAGATAACACATCATCACAAGTGGATTGAGTCATACCATTTAGAGTGTTTTGGGAGGTATCAGGTATATATAAATTAATTTGTTCATATTTTTAAATTGAACCTTAAATTTATATTTAATATGTTACCTTAGATGATCTCTAACTAAATTATGGACCTTGTGTACATTCAGGTGTTGATAGAAGATCAATGCATGCATGCAAGAGGGTAGAGAAGACACAATATTTGCATTTAGTTATGAGTACAAATAGTAATGTGTGGTCATTGTACACAAGAGAATACTCGTGTTTTTGTCCTGATTGTATTGATGAAGACTATGATGGTTGCATTAATCAAGAACGTGGATATGTGGGTGAATGGACTTTGGTGCCACTAGATGCTATTAATACGAATGAGTTTGAGGATGAAAACCATGATGATATTCCATTGATTTCTAGTGATTATAACCATATTTTAGTATTGATCAGAGTTGGTATGTATGAACTATATATATACCTGGATCATGTACATGTATACATTTTTCATAATTTTGGTTAATTTTTATTATATATATGTACTTATGTACATGACATGTATCCAGAATTTTGACACATATAAGTTTGTGTAGGAAATGTTTTTGTAGTCATGGCAGAATCGGAAAATGTAGAAGGTGTTAGCTATTATTTATTATGTTGCACCATGGAAAGAGAGAAGCTAACAAAGACTGAAATAAGTGATGAAATTATTTTTCCCACAGGTTAGTATATAGTTGAATTATGTACATGTATGTCAAGTATCTATGTTTTTTATGAATTCAAATTCTTTGACTTAAATTCAAGATTGATGTATTTTTTTAATGTGTACATGTGCAGGTTCTGTTGTTGTACAGGGAACATATTTGAAGCAAAGAAAAGTACTTAAAAATGGGATTCATTTCACTAATTATCAACCTAACAATAAGGTATATCAATATAGTAACCATGTTATTGCCACTAGTCTAACTCTTCATCCAGTCAAAGGACCTAGAATACGTAAGTGAAGGCTCCATATTGATGATCATGAGAAAATATTAAATGTTATCCAAGAACGAGCTGATCCACTTGATATGAGATAGAAACAACTCCTAATTTGAAATGTAATTCAAGAACAATTTGAAATTTGGTTGAACAATCATTTGATCAATTTGAAATTTGGTGGAATAACTAATTTTCTAAATTGAACTTTTACTCTTTCATTTTTAACTCAATGTCTTGAATTCAAATTGTCATAAAGTAACTAATTATAGAAATTATGAACTTATATGTATGTGTGTACACTAATTACTTGACATGTTGCACCTTGAGGGAAAGAAATTCAAACACCATTTGTCTTAAGGGGATGAAATTAGGAGTCTGTAAAATTAATTATATTGAACTTTCTATTTCACTTAACTTGTCAATTTTAGGACACATGTACGCTTTCAATTTAACTAATTAGGACATGTGCTTTCAATTTTAGGACATGTGAGCTTTCAAGTTCAAATTGTGATTTGTTTAACTAAATTTTGAACATTTACATGTTTTAAGTTGGACTTGAATTAGAGCATTGGGCTTAAGGGGATAAAATTCTAGGATATGTGTACAAATAAAAATTTCACTATGATTAAAATTTGAAATGTAACTCAAGAACAATTTGAAATTTGGTTCAAACTATTTGAAATTTGGTTGAACAATCATTTGATCAATTTGAAATTTGGTGGAATAACTAATTTCCTAAATTGAACTTTTACTCTTTCATTTTTAACTCAATGTCTTGAATTCATTTAACTTTCTATTATATTGAACTTTATATTTCATTTAACTTGTCAATTTTAGAACACATGTATGCTTTCAATTTAACTAATTAGGACATGTGCTTTCAATTTTAGGACATGCGAGCTTTCGATTTAACTAATTACTTGACATGTGAGCTTTCAAGTTCAAATTGCGATCTTTTAAACTAAATTTTGAACATGTTCATATTTTAAGTTGGACTTGAATTAGAAAATTGGGCTTAAGGGGATGAAATTCTAGGATGTATACAAATAAAAGGGATGAGTTCTATAGATTTACTCAAGTTAGGAATTATGTACAACTAATTACCTGATACTTGAACATTTAATACATGATATATTACCAGACATTTAAATTACATGAACTATATATATATATATATATCTATATTTAATCAATATATTACATGTGTACATATGTAAATAAATTACTTACATATCTTCTAGAAACAATTTATAATATACTAGATCTAGATCTATAATGTATTAGATTCCACAACATAATGTAACATGTATCAATCATCTCGAGAACAAATATCAAAAACATGTATCTATCTAGAGATCTATTAGAAGATAATATCAAATATAAATAGTGTGCACACATGTAGACATGTAGATCCAGGTACATCTATATCAAATCAAATATAAATATAACATGCATGTGTGTATATAAAGTGTCTATCTAATATATGAATGTCTCTCTGGATGAAAGTCTAGAACAAATCATCTAGATAAAAAAAACTATAGATCATCAGGTGTAGGACTATCATCTCCACGCCTCCTCACAATGCAGTCTAAAGCCTGACTATCAAGGTGCTCACTAGGATGTGCTGACCCCTATATATAAATTCAAGAGAAAGTGATATCAATACATTCATGCATTTAATCAAGAGAAAGTGACATTGAAATACGTGTACACATAATCAAAACATAAATAAACATTACCTATCCACTACTGACATCATCTAATGAGTCTCAATGACGTACACGATCTGGCATCAAAGCTGGAGTAAAAAGAGGCATGTCCCCCTACATTGTACATGTGCATGTGCAACACATCAAATTAAAATTTCTCTATGATTACAAATCTACGTACATGATATACATACATGTGCACGCATGCACATGTGTAAATTAAATTAGCTTCAAATGATTGAAATTTTAACATGAACAAAAAAAATACCTGTGTAGATGGTGGCATCTGATAATACTCAGATTGCCTAGCATCGATCGTGTCCACTAATGCATCCAGATTTCGCTGCATCGCATCAAGGTCCATCTCTACATCTACGCGAGCCCCATGACTGGTGACTGGCACACATCCTAATAATGACGAGCCAAGTGGACTATGTAGATGAGATGGCATAGAAGTAGAATCATCACATGTCAACAAGTCCATCCATCCCGTGGTCGACAAGCTCGAATCAACATCATTAAGACCCACATCTGAACTCTGAGCTTGCCCTGTAACACTGGCTTAAGGGTTTGTGGTATGTATATGTCTCTCTGGAGCAAAAGAGTGGTCAATAGGTGGATCATCATGTGCACTACCACCATGACCATTACTTGATCGATGAGAGGAATATGGCTGAGGATGTGTCCTAGTACTACCATGGACATGATATCAAACATCTGATATGGGTATGCCAAGATGCTCTGATACAAATCTATATGTATCTAATAGATCCTCAGCCAGACCAATCATAGTATCTCATGCCAATACTCCAGTGAGACCCTCTAAGCTAACCACTGAAGGGATGCCTGTTGTACTGTACAAGTCTCCTGAAGATGAAGCATAGGATGATGATCTAGAATGTCGATGAGACATCAAATACTGACCAACCTCATCACTCAGAAT
>CM053793.1:93712650-93720150 GCA_028749045.1 Cupressus sempervirens | reverse complement strand
ATACATATGTATATATGTATATATACATATGTATAAATGTATACATATAGGTATACATATATGTACATATGTATACATATATGTACATATGTATACATATATGTATATACATATGTACATATATGTATATATGTATATACATATACATATATATATATATATACATATACATATATATATATATGTATATATATATATACACAAATCATACATACATATATATATATATGCATTTATATACACATGATACATGTGTAAACACACACACACACACACACACACACACACACACACACACACACACACACACACACACACACACACATAAAGTGCATACATAAAAAACAATAAAATATACAAAGAAATATATATTTAAATACTAAAAACACGTAAATTTTAATTGAAACAACATAAGAAGGGAAAAAACAAGTATTTCGTACCTTTTTCGGACAGTTGATGGGGCGGATGTCAATCACTCTCCTTGTTTCAATTGAAATAATGAGTGGATAAAATGCTGGGGCCCCCCTTTTATGTCGCGTGGACTAGGGTTTTGCACGTTGGTTTTCTTAGTTTCGATTGAAACTATGAAACCCACGTGAGTTTCTTAACCGCCCATGGGTTTCTTAGTTTCGATCAAAACTAATATAATATTTTAGTTTCGATCGAAACTAAGCAAAAAGTTTGTTTCAATAGAAACTTTTAATTTTTGTTTCTATCGAAACTCTTTCGACGATTTTTTCCATGTGCGCTTTTTTGGAGGGATTTCTTCCTCCAAAAAAGTGTAACACACTATTGTGGGTTCACCCTGTGACTTATTCTTGATATTTTTAGAATAAAATATCTTTTGATTTGAATTTATATTTGTAAATGTATTTCCTTTCTAAGCTCAATTATTATTTCAAGGGAGACTTGTGCACATGAAGACACCTTTCAAAGGTTTTTGGATTTCTTGAGTACAAGCAATTTTGAGCAGGGGGGGGGATTATCATGCCCCCCATTTGGATGCCCTCTTCTAAAAGGGAAATTCAAAAAGTTGACGAGAATAATAAAGATAAATAGATAAACAGTAATAAATTACTATAATAATTCAACTTTAATCAAATAGATTAATAATAAATCCATCATTGATATAAAATGATATAATTAATATAATAATATTAGATATTGATTAGTAATTAATAAAATATAGTCAATATCATAATAAAATAATATTAAAAAATAGTAAAATAAATAACTAATTCAATAATATAACCTATTTAACAAATAATAAAGAAGCAAAATTTAATAGATATGTAACGTTATTAAATATAAAGAATTAAATGAATAATATAATGTAAAATGATATAAGTATAATATAATTAAATCAATAATATTAAAAATATGAAAATAAAAGAAAATTTGTTAATTAACCAATAATAATTAGTATTTAATACTAATAAAATTGGAATATAACATAATTAAACTTAGTTAAGTTAATGAAAGGGTCAAGAAGCATGAAAGGAAAAGTAGTGACTCCCTTAAATATAAGATATAAAAAGGGAAAAGAGAACTTCATTTGGAAGGGGAGGAGAAAAATGAAGAAAAAAGAGTATTTGAAGTAATAAAGGGTATTAAGGCCGAAAGGTTGTGACTCTTATAAAGGGGCAACAATAATGAAAATTTATGACACTTTCAAAGGGAAAAAATGATGAAGGATTGTGACTCTTATAAAGGGTGGTTATTATGAAGGTTTTGACTCTTCCAAAGGGCAATAATAATGAAGTTTTGCAACTCTTCAAAAATAGTAATATTAAAGATGTTGTGAGCATTCAAAAGAGAAGACATGATGAAGAGGTGCAACTCTTTTCCACCTTGAACGATATAAAGGAAGAATGTATCATTTTTTAGAGAATGAAGGGAGAGAAATTTGGGGAATAAAATATTACTCTCAAAGACAATAATGAAAAGTGGTGGCTCAATTCTAATGAAGGTAGTGACCTTTTCAATAAAGGATACTTAATTCCAAGACAAAACAAAATAGAAGCAATAATTGAATATTACTAATAAAATTTTGAGAGAAGAGCCATAGTAAACAACAATCCTCAAAGGGGGCATTACAAGAAAAGCCATCAAGAAAATGAATACACTCCAAAGTAGGGGTAGAAAAACATAAAATAATGAACATGATCAAGACAATGTGGTAGTCACTTCACATAGATATCCATCCTAAGGAGAGATAAAATAAAGCATAAGGTGTAAGTGAAAATCATGCTATTCTAGTTAAAGATAGTAGTTTTGCTACTTGGTTGCCTTTTAGTACAAACACGGTAAAAGGAGGTGATAGTCACATGAATTAGGAAATTATGATGTTCATGTTAGAATATATAGTCTAGCAATATAATTGAGAGGGGGGGAGGGGTGAATTAATTATCCAACTACTATAAGAATTATCAACCTTTATAAAACTTAACCATATGAACAATATAATCAAAAACTATAACAAGATACTCATACACAATAACACCAAATATGTTAACTAGGGAAACCCTTGATTAGAGGGAAAATGTCAGTGGAGATGGTACCCACAAGATGATGTACTAATATAAATATTTCTTGTTAGAGAATGGACCCTATTAGGAGTTTATAACAACATTTTGTACATATCAGTCCCTGTTAGGAGACTTTGAATCCTTGTTAGGAGATTCCAACATTTTTAGGAGTTGTGCTAACCTTGTTAGTAGTTGTGGAAGGCAAAGGACCAATTGTCCAAACAACTTCAAGGGCAAGACCAACGAACCCACTGTCTAAATGATTTATGTATTATTCCTTGATGAATAATAGAATTGAATTGTACTTCATTCCTCTTTCTCTGTCTTGTCAACCTGACCTCCACTCCTTCTAATCTTGATACCAAATCATGAACTTTGCATCTAGTAATTCATTGGATTGCTTATTAATATTCATCAAACACTCTACTCTTATCTGTACTTCCTTGATCACTTTGCATACATCACTTCCATTTCACATTCTACAAACAAGGAAAACATCTTTTTGTTATACCCTATCTTCAAAATAATTCCTTGAGTTAGTCTTGAGGCTTTCCCAATTAATTATAATTAGATAATTAATTAATTTTTAATTATAATAGCACTATCAGCCCATAGTCTATATAGAACTTCACACATGTAACTTCAAGACTTGCACACTCACTAACATCATCATTGACTATCCTCAAACACTTTCTAATTGTGCATCACCATATTATATCTCTAGTAGAAGATATAATAGAATCATTAGAAACTAATTTCCATGCACTCTGTCTCTATATTACTCTATGTAAATCACTTATAGCTTCCATACATCTTTAACTTATACTACACACATTTAACCTTGATTATCAGGACACAAAGTGGAACATGTCCTTAACTATGCTTCACCTATACATCAAAATTATGTCCGTACAAGTATGATATCTATCTTTTATTCTGCCAGTCTTTATAGAATTACTACCATGTCGACATCAATGACAATCATAGTCATGAATGCAACATGCCAATACTCTCTAATGCTTAGGATACTCCCCCAAAGGAATATCATTAGCATTCATGCTAACAATCTTTCCCTTTGGAATTGATAGAAACATAGATGAAAAACATCTAAGTTCAAAGAATACCAAACAGTATTATGTTGTTGCTGCTATTGTTCTCATCTTTTCAAATCCTCTTCATCAATCAAATCTAAAATCCTCTAAAACACTGCTCTATTCTAGATCTTCAAGGATTAGCATAAGTTGTTCACACACTAAACAACTCTCAAATTCTCCATATATCAAGAATCTTCATACTATATACCTCCCCCATAGAGATATTCATGAATCTTTCTAAATATCCCTAATAAAGATATGTTCAACTGTCTCCCCCTCATTCAGCTAGAAGATATTTTTTAGGCACCCTTCTCCCCCATTGACATCAATGAAAAAGGCCTCGTTATGTCAATTTACTACTCGAAGTCTTCAACTAGTTCAAGTGTCCAAAGACACTATTCAAGACAAATTACCAAGAGTCCTTAGTGACTCTGATCATCACAAATACTCCCCCGTATAGGAAGCATCAAAATTTTGTCTAGTCAAATAATAGTGCTCTGTACCATTGGACTTATGCAATCTCTACATCATATACTCTTAGGCAAGGGCATAATCCTAAGCATACCTCTCAAGTAATCAAATGTATCTTTCAATAAGGGATTTGTAAAGATATTTGCAATCTAATCTTTAGTACTCACATACTCCAACATGATCTCCTTTTTAGCTACCTTCTCTCTCAAAATATGATACTTAATAGATATATGCTTAGTATTAGAATGCAATACAAGATTATTAGACATACTTACTGTACTTGTGTTATTACACTATATAATAATAGGTTCTAAAAATTCTATCCTAATATCTTTCAACATCTGCTTCATCTACATTACTTGATAGAAATTATTTGTTATCGCTACATATTATCCCTCAGCTATACTCTATGAAATACAATCTTGTTTCTTGCTCAGCCAAGAAAATAACTTTCCTCCAAGAAAGAATGCTCCACCACTGGTGATCTTTTTGTCTTCCATACTGACTTCTTAATCCACATTAGTATAAGCATAAAGAGTGAAATCACTTGATCTATCATACCATATTCCATAATCATTTGTTCTTTTTAAATATATGAATATTCTTTTTACTACTGCATAATGATACTCATTAGGATTAGCTTGAAATCTAGCTACAATCCCAACTGCATTTGCTATATCTGGTCTGGTGTGAGTCAGATATTGCAAACCTCCAATCACGGATCTATACTTCTTATACTCAACTATAGGTGTCTCATCTTTTCTAGATAACTTGTGACCAGTTATCATTGGTGTACCAATAGGCTTACAACTTTCTAAGCTAAATCTCTTGAACAAGTCTTTCAAATACTTATCTTGTGAAATAAAAGTACCATCATTGTTCTATATAATTTGAAAGCCTAAGAAAAACTTCATTTCTCCTATCATACTCATTTCAAACTCATTCTTCATTTCTTCACCAAACTTATCACTTGCTTCATCATTACTTCCAAATATTATGTCATCAACAAATATTATTGTTATCAACAATTCATTTTCTATTTCTTTCAAATACAACTTACCATCTATCATACCTTTAGCAAATCCAAGCTTTGCCAAATAATTGTCTAACGTTGCATACCAGGTTCTAAGTACTTGCTTCAGACCATATAGAGCTTTCTTTAGTCTACATACCATATCTTTTTCTTTTGTTAGAGGGAAACCTTTAGGCTACTCAATGTATACTTCTTCTTCAAGTTCTCCATTTAGGAAGGCTGATTTTACATCCATCTAATACACTTTGAATTTCTTATTCATTGCATAAGCCAAGAACATTTTGATTGCTTTCATTCTGGCTATATGGGCATAAGTCTCCTCACAATCTATTCCTTATTGCTATGAATATCCTTTACACACAAGTCTGGCCTTGTTTCTTACAACTTCACCTTGTTCATTCATCTTATTTTTGAATACCCATTTGGTTCCAATAACTTTCTTATCTCTAGGTCTTGGAACTAATTTCCATATTTCATTCTTCACAATGTGATATAATTCTTCCTTCATTTCTTGAATTCAGTGATCATCTTTACATGCTTCATCTATTTTCTTAGGTTCAACTTGAGAAATCAAACATATATCTCCATTTACTCTATTCCTTATCATCACTCCTTTGTCTTTGCTTCCAATTACCTTCTCAAGAGGGTGATTATTTGTCAAGCTCTTGTTAGATGTAGGAGTTGCTAACTCAACTCTTACCTCTTCTCTTGGTTTGGATATGTGTTCTCCTCTTTGCTCCACAATTTGTAGATCATTATTAGTCTCAAAGAAAAATTCTACATTTCATCTAACAATCCTAGTATTATCTTCTTTTTCATCAGAGTTGTAATCCATCGTCTTTTCCTTAATTCGTAATTTTTCATTAGCTTTTACATTTGTGCATTCAACTATTGTCTTGGTTCCATGATTAAAACATTTGTAGGCTTTACTTTTTAAAGAAGAACCAAGAAACATACCTTCATCACTTCTTGCATCAAACTTACCAATATCATCATCTCTCTTTATATAAAATTTTCTTCCAAAGATTTTAAAACACTTTAATAAGGGTGAATTACCAAACCATAATTCATAAGGGGTCTTATTCATACCTTTTTTGATCTGTACTCAGTTTGTAGTGTACACTATTGTATTGATTGCTTCTCTCTAAAATGTCTTGGATACATAATTCTCAAACATCATTTCTCTTATTGCCTCTACTATTGATCTATTTCTTCTTTTAGCAATCTCATTCTAGTCAGGGGTCTTGGGTAAAGATAACTGTCTCTTGATTCCATTCTCTTCACAAAACATGTTAAACTCTCTAAAGGTAAACTCCCTCCTCTATCTGATCTCAAACATTTTATGTTAACACCAAATTCATTCTCAACTCTATTCTTAAATATCTTAAACTTCTCAAATGCTTAAGACCTTTCTTTAAGGAATGCCACCCACATCATTCTAGTGAAACCATCAACAAAAATCATGAAATACATTTCTCCACAAAATCCTCTTGTCCTTGAGGGGCCACTCAAATCTATGTGAACAATCTCTGGCTTCTATGTAGTAGTGAACTTCTTGCTAGAAAATGATATCTTCTTCCACTTAGCCAAGATACATTCTTTGAAAACAATATTAGTAGGCTTTATTATCTTAGGGAGATCTCTAACTGCAAATGTGCTACTAACCTCTACAATGTTATCAAAGTTTATATGACAAAACCTCCTATGCCATAACCAACTGTTATCCACTTTCACAACCAAACATGTTATCTAAGTAGGATTCAATTGAAATACATTACCTCTAGATCTTGTTCTTGTTCCAATCAACTTACCATCTTTATCTTTGATAATGCAAGTCTTTTATGTGAATTACAACTGATAACCTTTATCCACCAATTGTCCAACACTCAACAAGTTATGCTTCAATTCATCAACAAAGTAAACATCATCAGTGTTAGTCTTTCCATCAAGAGTAATAGATCTTATCCCTGTAATGTGATAGGCTGCATTGTTTCTAACTCTAACAATACCTCCATCATGATTCCTAAATTTAACAACTTTATTCCACTATCTATTATCTAATCAGATTTCTTTTCAATTTGAGAAATTGGAGCTTTTTCCTCTCTAATTTCTATGTTAAGATCATCTTTTTTAATGGCTATGAATCCTAGCTCATCATCACTTTCACTCTAAACTTTCCATCAGGTTCCTCATCTTCATTTGTACACAAACAATTTTTAGGTGTTCTAGGCTTAAACTTTCCCTTAAACTTTTTCTCTCTTTTAGGATATTTAGATGCATAATGACTAAATTCTTTACAATTTCAACACTAAAAAATATTCTTACCATCTAGTTCTCTTCTTATGAGGAGGGCTATACCTTCTTCAATCTTCTT